>OU015492.1:149730373-149777873 GCA_907164885.2 Dolomedes plantarius
CTGGCGAAATATTACAAGCCCGGAAAATATCTGACAGTCGATGAGCAATTAGTGGCAACTCGTGGTCTGTGCAGATTTCTACAGTACATACAGATGAAGCCCGGAAAGTATGGAATCCAAATATTTTGGTGCTGTGATTCCACCACTTCGTTTCCTTTGAAAGGAGAAGTGTATGTTGGACGACAACCTGGTACTGCAGGTGGAGCAAACAATGTTTGTGATCTCGTCAGGCGATTAGTTGACCCTTGGAAGAACAAAGGACGCAACGTTACCATGGACAATTACTTCACCAGCGCTCAGATAGCAGAGGACCTACTAGCTGTGAAAACCACAGTGGCTGGAACAATTCGAAAAAATCGAAATGAAGTCCCTAAAGAGTTGCTACCAAATCGTCAGCGTGAAGAGAAAATCTTCTATCTTTTGTTTTGATAAACAAATGACTTTAGTTAGCTACACTCCAAAGAAATGGGAAGGCAGTCATTTTGCTATCTTAAATGCATCATGACAAAAACGTCATTATAGAGAAGACAATAAGTCAGATATTATTACTCATTACAAAGTAACAAAATCTGGAGTTGACAACTTTGACCATTTATACAGATTGTACACATGCAAGCGAAAAATACGCCGTTGGACTATGGTCTTGTGGTTCAACATGCTCGACTGCGCAGCTGTTGCTGGATACATAATTTGGATTTTGAAATATCCAGATTGGGAATCTGGTAAGTGCCATCGACGTCGATTGTTCCTGAAAGACCTTGGGAGAGAGCTGACCTCATTCAATGAAGACTTCAGAACGTCCAATCGCTGTTGTCTGGTGTTCGTCATTCATTGAAATCTTTGGGGATTGAAATTCCGACACTACATGCTTAGCACAGGAATTCAAGAGCAAAATAAAAAGGTACGGTGCCAGCTATGTCCACGTTCTTTGGATAGAAATGTAAAGACCCGATTTACTAATTGCCATATACCGTGTTGCCCGGAACATCAGAAGACCATTTGTGAGGTATGTTCAGCGAACATTTAGAAATGCAGAAAAAATCTGTAAATATGATTATAAAATTATTATGTTCTTAGTTTTATAAATAAAATTGTTTAAGAAAATATCTGAATAATTGTTAATTACTTATAAGATAATTAAATGAATGCAAATATAACTTTCATATGATGTAAATAGAATAAAATATGTAAATTACAACATGGGGTCCGCAAGGACCCCAGGTTACAACAGGGTATAATACGAAACGATACAGTGATAGGGTTAATAATAAGGGCAACTATTTAATTCAGATTCTAAGCTGAATTTACGGAGACGATTTTTGTCAACAGAAATTTCTTTCCCTTTATATTATAATTTATTTTTATTGCCGTTTCAGCCTAAATATTATGATATATAGAAAATAGAAAAGTATTTTTCTTTAATCTAATGTTATGCGTTATAAATGCACACTATTTTTCAACAATACATGTTAATCCCAAGCTTAAAACTATTTAGGACACTTTAGTTTTATTTCTAACATCAATAAATAATAAATAAAAGGAATTTGAACAAGTAGCAATAAATCTTGTTTTTACCTTTTGATTAGGGTGGCATTATATAATAGGTAGGGTTAAAATCCAAATACTTTAAAAACCAGCAGTATGATTAATGCATCTGTCGATTATATAGGGTTTTTTTTGCTTCTCAAAGAATAGTGGCTGTGATAAATTGTTTTTCAATAGAATTTGACTCTTACTATCATGCTAATCTTAATTTTCAGAGCTGGATATAACTACATCGCGAGTTAAAAAGATAAGAATTTTTTAAAAATTCTTTTGTACCTCGTAAATAGCGTATAAAAAATAAAAAATGCATTAGGTGATATAACTAATGAAAATAAATAAGGCAATTATATATAAACAGTAACTATTTGAATACTTTAGAAACTTTTACAGGCGTTTGAATGAAAAGCTATAACTAAATCACCAGCTAAAAAGATAAGAAATTTTATTAAATTCTGTTGTTCGTACATAGTGTATCACAATTAAATAAGATACAAAGTATGTTGTATAAGTAATAAGAACAAATAAAGGAATTAAACAACAGTAGTAGGTATTTCGATATCTTAGAAGAGTTTAAAGGTGTATAATGTAAAGCCAACTTTCCATAGTCTAATATACAGAAGTTTCATTCGGGATTTATGGTAACTATTTTTATAGTTAAGTTTTATGTATAAATGCCGTATTTTATGCGGTGATTTGCTTCTATCTGATAGCCATGGTTCTTGACAATAGCTCTAGCTCAAATTTTCCATGAAAGTATTTTTTTGTTTCCTACTGTCATGTCTGTTTTACCTCATTCCTCTTGGACCGTTTTCAAAGTCCGTTCAGTGTTCTTAGATGCCGTTTTCCTAAGGCTCGTATTAAAAAACCGAAATCGCAAAAGTCAATTGGAGAAGAGTCAGGTAATTTTACAGGTATTTCATTAAATGGGATACATTTTATTCCTGTTTCTGATTCTTTCTTTGCTAAATAAGCGGAAGTTGATTTAGACGTGTGACTAGAGGCTTTGCTCATAAGAAGCTTAACTTTATCAATGTCCTTTCCCTATAAGGCTGAAATTTCTTCTTCAAAAATTGGTTCTAAAATATTCTGCTGATAGTAGGGTAGATTGATTTTGGCTTTACTTGAGAATTTTAATTTTTAAGTTATCGTTGCATTAAAATCCTGTTACTATCATGAACTCCTTTGAGAACTTGTCTGTACACTAACGTAGCCATTTCGTACGGTCATTCCCGTCAGTTGAGAAATAGAAAATTGATGTTTTTTTACTACAGTCACTTAAATACTCCCATGCCCCATCGAGTGTTACCACAAATTTTCATTTTTCAGCAGCTAGGTGTTTTTCATATAATTTTCTACACTTTGTTTTTCTTTCAGCAATATGCTTTGGCAAAAGCAGATGAACTTTAGGTTTAAACATTTTTTTTAACTTCAATTCTTTATCAATGATTTTACTTACAGTGTCAGAAGACATTCCTAGTTTCAGTGCAATGGATCTTTGAGTCGGCGTATTTTCTTTTAGGATCAGAGACTTCACATTTCTTGATATTTACCTGTGTTCGAACAGTCTTAGGATGAGGTTTAGTGATCATGTTTTCATTTTAACTTTCAATTAGACGTTTTTTCCATTTCAAATTTAATATATTAGAAATACCTATTTTTTAAATGCCATAACCGAGATTTTTACACCGCTTTATAATTTGTTGATACGAATATTTCTCCGCGGAAAGTGTAACCTTCGAGCCATCTATCAATTTTAGGACCATTATCAACATAAATCTTTTATTTTATATTCTAATCAAAGCAAAACAATAGCAGACGATTATTCTGAAGTTGCCAAATATTTACCTCAAAATATAAACGCCAAAAACAAATTACAGAATCGTTTCAATAAAGTGCGAAAGACCTTCTGTATAAATTAATTGATCGAGATATCGATAAATTATTATATATCTCTCGACTAGATTATAATTTTATAAAAAAATTTAATTTAAAAAGAAGCTCAGATAATTTTAAAATCATTTCAAACTTAAGAAAATATAAATGTAAAAATTTTATAATTTTTTTTTAGTATTACTTCATTCAACAAGAGAAAAATTTAGTTCTTATGTTATTAAAAAAAATTTCTCAATGTTATTGTATAATAATACCCATAAAAAAAGGTAAGAAATTTTATTAAATTCTCTTCTATTTTATAAATGGCGTAAAATAAATAAAATATGCTGTATGTTTTATAAGTAATGAAAATAACAGTAGTAATAATTTTACTATTTTAGAAACTTTAGCAGGTGTTTAAAAGTAAAGCCTACTTTCCATACTCTAATATCCAAATTAATTGTTAGACATATCGATAAATATTAAATAATCTTTCAACCAGATTATAATTTTATAATATCACTTTAAATTTTAAAAGAAGCTCAAATTGTTGTAAAATCATTACAAACTGAAGCAAACTATATGTAAAATTTTTATAATTTTTGTTTAGCATTACTTCAACAAGAAAAAATTTATTGCTAATTTAACAAAAATTTATTCAATGTTAGAATATCCTAATACCTATAAAATAGGTAAGGTGTTTTATTAAATCCTCGTGTATTTCGTAAATAGCGTATAACAAATAAAATACGCACTATGTTGTACAAGTAATGAATATAAGTAAATGGATTTAAAAACAGTAGTAATTAGTTTAATATCTTAGAAACTTTTACAGGTGTTTAAAAGAAAAGCCTACTTTCAAGAATTTAATATATAAATTTATTGATCGAGGTATAAAAAAAATATGAGAAATCTTTCGACCAGATTATAAATTTTCTTATAACATTTGAAACTTGAAAAGAACCTTAGGGTTTTGTAAAATCTTTACATACTGAACAAAACCTACGCGTAAAAACTTTACATTATTTTAAGCATTATATCAGAAAGGGTAAAATGAAGTACTTATTTAACAAAAAATTAACAAAAAATTATTCAATCTTAGAATTTCATAATACCTATAAATATTTTATATTTAAAATTTTAACAAGATGATTAGACATATGACAGTTTTGAGGGATAAATATATAATTTTTTCCTTTACTGGTGCATTAATTTTTATTTTTATAAGTAGAAAAAAATTCTAATTTCAACAACATATTTTTTATATAATAACATATATTTTAATTATCATGTCTCCTTTCAGGAATGTGTTTTTGTGTACTTAAAAAGAACTGCGTTCAAGAATATTGATTTTTATGTACAAAGTAAAATACTTTTTTCTCTTCGTATCAAAAGTATCTTCCATAGTTTAATTAACTGCTACTTTTTCCTGTATGGTTATAAGAACAAAATAACTGAAGAAAAAAATTTCCGATAAAAAACGTACTAAATTATACCACTTGTTTACTCACATTATAATATTTTATCATAGTTTTTAATATACTTAAAACATTTTTTGCTTATTATTTTTTTCCTATATGCGTTTCTCATATAATATATGTATATTCTTAAGATTTGTAAAACATGTAGCCGCACTCATTTGTTGGAAAATATGCTTTAGAAATTACTATTGTAAAAAGCTGACCCTCATGAATAAATTGTGATGATAGTTCATAGCCCTCCTTAAGAAAAACAAATTAAAAATCACAGTCTCGGGGAAAGAGGATGTTTCATTTTATTAAGATTTCTCAACTTGATGTATAGATTAATGCTTATGGGTAGGTATTAGAAGACTGATATGTCTTTGGTTTCAGAATGTAAGAATTGTCTTGCACAAAATATTCACTTAAATATGTCTGCTGCACATGTTCAAAAGAACATAATTTGCGCTATGGGAGAATTGACAAAAAAGTGTTGGAGAGCAGATATCGACGTCACAGTGTATATATATATATATATATATATATATAATATATATATATATGTAACATGGGAGACAGATCGCAGACTCAGAAGATATCTAGTCTCCCATGCTATGGTGAGGAGATGCAGTTATGCTCACAGATAAATTTACTTCATGACTAAAGACGACGAATACGAGCTTTTTACGGGAACATTTTTATTCAATACACCGATAGCTACGTCGGTATGGATGCAGCAAGAGAAAATACAGGAGTCCGGCCTACTTCCGGATGTTAAGTCTTATATAAACTTCAGTCCATCACGTGATTAAAGGGTGTGTCTTAATAGTTGATTGGTTTAAAGTTGATGTTGATGTGCAGAACTGATTTAAACTTGTACTGACGCTCGCAGCGTCCCTTTACTTAAAAAAGACAGCCATCTTTAATGATTTTGCCGAAGGCTGTAATAATGGAATTTAACGCGAATGCCCAAAGGGAATTAAATAACTTAAGGGATTAAAAAAGGGTTTGTAATTTTGAATAGTAAAGTGAGGAATTAATAGCTTTTAAATGTTAAGAGTGTTGAATTAAGAAATTACTAGTTTTTAATATTATATATATATATATATATATATATATATATATATATATATATATATATATATATATATATATATATATATATATATATATATATATATATATATATATATATATGAATATGAAATATTTGAAAGGGAGATGTTGGACGACAGGAAGAGACCTCGAATCATTATTCAGTCGTGGAAAGTGGCTGGGAAAGGCTTAGGCAGAGAGTCCAGTCGAGGAACACAGGATCCACATATTTGGTTACATAATTCGTTTATTCTTTTGTAATACTCCGATGTTTAGATACACTCCATTATATTCATACTGTAAAATTACTCTAGGGTCATCGTACGTGAAAAATATCCTCCTGGGGCTGCCGGAATAGCACAGGATAAAACAAAAGAACGTAGAGCTAAAAGTTGTGCCTGTTAGCCGGACTCGAGCAGAATACGAAAGAACCGCGAAAATACTAGGTTCACGCCCTGAGTATGGGATCGTTGAAATTTTAATTGGTCAAAAGGTGACACCTCATCGAAGCCTGTCATACGGGGTTATGGTTTTCGAATGTTCAACGACATTCGACCTTATATAACTGTTGGCCGCACGTGGCTTTTTGAGGGAGAAATAAATATATATATATGTGTGTGTGTGTGTTTGTTTGTTTGTGTGTTAGAATTCTTGTGGCAACACGGATATTTTAGAGTCACAAGACACGCGTCGTGGATAACGTGCCACTGGAGCAAACGAGTTACAACTCAACCATTTCTTTGGAACGCACGTTATTTTTATTTTTGGGCTGGATTAAAAGATTATACTATGTTTTGAGGTTGACGGAATGAAGATTGTAGGCATTTTTCTTTGTGGCTCTGACTAAATGAGCATTACTGTCGTGTCAGACGGACATAGACATTTATTTTTTTATTGTAATAATTTGTTTTGTATGATTACACGTTGGTTGTGAATACGCATTATTATATTTTAACTGAAACATTTGTAACATTTGAACCATGGGGATAAATTTCCAACATTTATGGTGTCAGAAGATTACGGACCCTATGGATTATTTTTTTGTTTGTTTGTTTCTTCTCTGCGTTAGAGGAAGACCAGCATTTCTGTGAGTACAAAACATTTCGTTTTCGTTTTCCTTTCTGAATAAATAGTAATGACATTTTTGTATGGAGCACGTAAAAATGATTTGTTAACTTTAATTGATGTGTTAGGCCTAGAAGGAGAAAAAGGCAGTAAAGTGTGATTTAATTAGTATCATCAGCAGTTCAGAAACTTATGATGAGGACTTTCGTAAAAGTAGATGTGATATTCTTATTGCTGAGAGGATAGAACGGAAAGAGAAGGCAGAACGTGAGAGGCTATACCAGAAAGAGATAGCAGAACGTGAGAGACTAGAACAGATAGCAGAATGTGAGAGGCTAGAACGGAAAGAGGTAGTAGACCGGGAGTTTGAATTAAGGAAACTCGAATCGGAGGCAAATATTAAAAGAATTGGCGATGTTCAGGTTCCGCCAACTGTTTTTAAAAAGCATAATTTGTTGAAATTAATGACACGTTATGATATGTCCGGTGATATAGGTGTTTATTTGAAATTATTTGAAAGGCAGATCAGTCGCATTGAAATTCCCAAAGACGATTGGGTCACGTATTTACTCCGATTGTTGCCATTAGAGGTTATAAGCACTGTCGCTAGAGAATGAGATCCGTCGGCTAATGATTATAATCATGTTAAGAAGTTATTTTTGAAACACTTTAGGCTGACCCAGAACAGTTTAGACAAAAATTTGTCCAACACAAGAAGGAATCGGTCGCGTCTTGGCGCGATTTCGCTTTTGATATTAAAACTTATTTGGAAGAGTGGATTACTGGTTTAGAAGTCAAAAATTTGAAGATTTGAACTTTTGATTGTAGACCAATTAAAGCGGAAAATGTCTCCTGACGCTCGTGAACATTTTCTAGATGACTTGCCCACAATAAAAAATATCGATAAGTTGGTTAATAAATTGGATGATTATGAAGCCGCGAGGCGTAATTTCCAAAGAGATACCGATCTAAATATGAAAACGGATGGAAATATTTATGAGAAATTTCTGAGTAAAGAATTCGAAAAATCAGTATCAATTATTCGTGCTCGGGATAGTGATTTTAAAGCAAGGATGAAATTTAATTATAGTCATTGTTCAAGAAATGATAATAAATCAAAGATTAGTTGTTTCAAATGCTCAAGGTTTGGACATACCGCCAATATGTATGATGAAGAAAAAGAATCTCTGGTCCCGATAACAAAGAACATACTCTAACAGAATCGAGATGACAGCTGAAATTGAAGATGTAGGTGTGAGTGTACTGTGTGATTCAGGGTCAGAACTGTGTTTAATGGATTATGAATTTTATGTTAAAATCGGATCACCTAAATTGAATTCCAGTAATATATTTTTAACGGGAATCGGAGATGAGAAGTTTCACCGATTGGATATTTTCATTCTGAAATATCTTTCGATAAATGTACAATTGAAACCGACTTTTATATTCTCAGAAAATTGCGTCATGAAGTAATGATAGGGACTGATGTACTTAACCATTTCGTGGGCCCTTTATTTCTTTTTTGAAAATCTCCCTGTTCTTTGTTTTTTATTATCAATTAAACAATACCATTTAAGGAAATATATTTTATTTTACGAAATTTCAAATTTAAATTTAAATTTTAGAGGTGGGAGGCATACTTCCCAAGGAACCATCGACGGACATAAGAAAAATTCAATTTAATGATGATTATTTGCCATAAAAACATGAGCAGCATGTTGCAATGCACAAGGGTACAACGCACTCTGCACACATGTAGCGGGTCCTCATTTCTTGTGCTTTTGTGCTACATTTCCTACATCGTCTATAGTTTGAAACCAACTTTGGCATATGGTTTCCCACACTGGCTAATCGCACATCATCTGGAACTGCACTCTTCTTCGCTTGGAAGCTAGCAGAACGACCTTTCCTTTTTCTTGAAGAATATTCGTCTATTAGCTGACGAGCTAATGCTATACGGAATGTCAGCTGGTATAAACTTCTATTCTGTTTATTTACTTGCCATTTAGTTGCGTAGAACAAGTATATATCAACAGAGGTGTCAGAGCAGAACAGATTTCAAAGAACCGGCTTCCGAACTTATTAACATATATACTATTTCTGTTTCAATTGCTGGAAACTAGATGGCAGCACAAAACTGAAGTGGGAATTATTCACTCCCAACATTATAATAGCAAAACCAATATATTATAGTGGGTTTTGGATTTTTGAATTCCCGCTGGTGTATTTCGTAAGATCATGTAGGTGGGAAGTCATCTTCCCAAGGCCCACGAAAGGGTTAACAAATTGAATATTTTGATTGATGAGAAAGGCGTTGAAGTCTTGGGAAGAAGAAATTCATTTTGTGTCAGTTACGCTAAAATAAACAACAGTTTCGCTTAATAGTAAAATAAATGAAGCATAGACTTTCGTTCAACCAACACCTTCACCAAAAGCATGTCTTGAGCGCAAATCTCTGTATGTGACTGGCTGCAGAGTACACAGACGAAAGAACAGCATGACCTCTTATCCAGGCACTCGATTTCCTGGCCCAAAGTTTAACCAAAATTTTCCGTGGAACAACTTTATTCCGAATCCGACTAGTAATAGTTTTAGCAGGCATCCGTTTCAAAGGCCTCCAAATCCAGCTTTCAGACCCTATCAGCCCTCTGAGAGGAATGTACCTGGAAATTTTCAAAATAGACCTCATTTCTCGAATTTGCCAGAGCCTATGAATCATCCTGGTTTTAAAAACAGACCGTCGATTAATAATCAAGTGTTTCCTATGAATCCAGCTCATTGTTTTCCTAGACAACGTGGTTTTTTGAGGTACCCATTTATAATCCAATGCCATCTCACCACCTTGTGTGTGTATATATAGAGAGGTAACTCCCTTGTAACATAATCATGGTCATAATGCGAATTCTTGTTGTACGAAACAAGAAATAGTACAAAAAAACGATGTCCTGTTCCAAAAGTTAACAAGACTATAGTACTTTCCTTTTATAGAAAGATAACTATATCTATTAATGCAACTAAAATTTGATTAAAGTCATTACATATTAATATTAGGTAATGCTTTTTTCTTCTTCATTGCCAACAGACATTAAGCGAGGGTGCTTTGTTTCTGGGAAAAGAATCCTCGACATGCGAGTTTTCCTCTGAAGCATCTTAAATTTTGTGCTTTGCTTTTAGTAAAAAATGTAAAATTTTCGCTTGATTACGTTTGCCTAAAATACATTCATAAATTTTGTTGAATGGAGAATTTGTGAAGTTCTCTCTTGAATTTTTTGTATATATTAGGGGGAGCATCTGCATTTACAAAATGGAATTCTTGATGCACGGCTTTTTGTATAGATTTCTTAAGTTTAATCCTCACTGTATCAGTTAAGGGTAAATATTTTGAACACCATAATTTCCGTCTGTGCTATCGCTCTCTGAATACATTACGTCTACCTCAGAGGTCATTTCTACCTAGTTTTCTTAATCAACCTCTTCATTTAACTTCAATAATCACTGAATATCCTCTGGTATAATTTTGCAAAAATCTCACCTCCTTGAGACTTAGCACGTTCTATAGGGGTTGTTCATTCGAAAGTAGCCCCGGATGTTCCGTAATACTCTCACTAGAATGAAGCAGTCCGAACCAAATATACAATACATACCTTTACATATGCGTAATCGATTGCATTCTGTGAGATGCTGCAAGAGTCTCAGTTTTCTGACAGACACATTTCGGAGCGTCGCATTATCTTCCTCGACGTATTGGCCAGGATATCGACGGAGAGGGGGATAGCAGCAAATTCACATAGAATGTTTCCCTTCAAGTCTTCAACAGTGTGACACAGTTGTTCCGATGACCTTATCTGAAACGAAGAAGTCTGGTGGCGTGAGATCCAATTACCGTGGTGGCGAAAGTCACTTTTAAATTACCTTGTTAGGTTGAAAGACTCAATTTCCGCCATCAGTCTTGTTTATGTGTGACAAGTTGCTCTATGTTGCAGGAAGATTTTCTAGATTTTTTAGATTTTTGGTGTCAAAGAAAATGAAGCCTACGGTTCTCAACCGACACATCGCGCATCACACACCAACTTTTTGATCATGGTGCACTGTTTGGTGAGTGGGAAGGGGATTTAATCAGCTGTTCATATACATGGCTTTTACGAGATAGCATAACCCAATAAATCGAACCATGACTTCGTATGAACACTATGTGATGTGATGCACCATCTGCTTAGGAGCACTTTTTAGGAGCATGTTCGCTTTTTCGCTCAGATTGCTTCAACTTGGCAGGAAAAATCAAAGATGAATCAGGGCCCCTGTCGGTTATATAACCCTATACTATCTATTCGATTCTGTTTTCTATAGGTTTAATTAGATTTTCCTGTTTCAACTGACGCGGCTGTAATGGATGCCGATATACGAAAAATACAATCCAAAACTGTGAGTGGTTTAAAATCCTCAATTTGTCCAAAATCCGCTGCAAGTATTCCGTGCGCAAATACGGTGCAACACAGACGCTTGCTTGAATGAAAAATATAGCATGAGGTTCCTTGCTTGAAAAAATTATCTTCACGTGCTGTGTTGTACAGGGATTTCTCAAATTCCAAATACTGGAAAGAGGCTAGGGCAAAATCCTGTTATATGGGGGTTTTACTTACACACACACACACACACACACACACACACACACACACACACACACACACACACACACACACACACATATATATATATATATATATATATATATATATATATATATATATATATATATTACTAGCTGAAAACCCGCATTTCGCTACGGAGTACATTCAAATTAAATACAACGTCAATGTATGCAATTAATGCCAATATACGAGGGTTGTAAATAAAGTAGTAGCAACGTAGCCCAGAAAGTCGTAGAAAATAAGGCATGCACAAACAGGATATCGGAGAAGTGAGGTGGAGCTGTTGTCGATGTGTAAACTGCATAAGACCGTCGATCCAGTAGAAGGGGTAGATGCTGCATGGCGTTGAATGGGAGAGTGTCGTTTCTACCGCTCGATATCATGTTTACAAAAAGTGATTTGCACTCGGAGATTAAAAAAGAGGTTTCCCGTGGCTACAGCACCATCTGCGTCCGGCTATACGGCGCAAAAGTCCACGTTTATTGCAGGACAATCTCCATATCGTGTTGAATGACAATCCTCGTTGTCTTTTGCACGAACTGTAAATGATGACGGTGGTCTTGGGAAGTGTTGGAACTCCCTCCGTACTCACCTGACATGAGTCCTTGTGATTACGACAGCTTTCCTAAGTTGAAAGAACCCCTTCGAGGCATTCGATTTCCTGACTGTGATCCGAGCATTAAGGTGCTCCGTCGCTGATATCAACACACAACACCTTGCAAACGGTATCCTTCGGCTTCCCGACATCTGGCAAAAGGTACAAGCTGGTGATTATATTGATGGAATGTAATGTACTTTTGCTTGTACGTTCATTCAAAAATTTTTTACGAGTATGTTCCCATTACTTTATTTACAACCCTCGTATATATATATATATAATATATATATATATAAATATAAATAATTATTAAAAAAATCGTAAGGGATATTTTTTATAGACAAAATAATATAGAAGAAAGTATTTAAATTAAATCTAATTGGACATACTAAAGAATATAGTACAGTTAGTATAGTACAGATTGAGGAACATATCTTTTACTGTATTTTAATATTTTTTTGGATAATGTCCAATCGTCTGCCGCATTAGCAAGAAAAAAAAAGTCGTCTATTTCGTTGCTATGCATGTGACGATAAGTTTATTTAAAGTACCAGAAAAATAAATCACGTGAACAACTTTTAATAAATTAAATTCTAAAAATTAATCTTTAAAAATTCACCAAAAATCAGAAAATGGAGGTAAAGATTAGAAAAAGATTTCATTTTAAAGGAATTTTTATGATCTTTCTTGTGATATAAATGTTATAACCCTCAAATTATTATTTTAAATGCAAACTTTAAAAAAGTTACTGAAAGAGCTTAAAAATTTAATTTTAAAAAATCTAAGAAGAATTTTTCAAAAATCTTTGTTAGTGCACCTCTACACTATAAGAAAAATCACCATGCACATTTTCAGCCCTTTAGGTCCAGCGGTGTGGTCTGTGCATTGTACGTCATTCAGTCAGTTAAGAAACTGTTATATAGGGTGTCCGAAAAGTATGGCTACATTTTAAAAATGAATTAAAAATAAACAAACAATGATTTTCACTTACGGTTTTTTATGTTCCATAAAGAAATGATTAAAGTTTCTGTTTAATGAAATGTAAACTAGATGGCGCTTCATCCATGTTTCGCAACATTCTGCATGCCGTACTGGAGGAAGCAAGAGACAGCCCTAAAGTAAACGTGTGATGTGGTTTACTGCATGATCGAATTATTGGACCTTTTTTTCTTTTCCGAAGAAACTGTCCGCTCTGACAATTACATTGATATGCTTGAAATTTTCGCATTTCCTCAAGTAGAGGACTTGCAACCCAATATCATTTTCCAGAAGGATGGGACACCACCACACTGGAGTTTGGAAGGGCGAAAGGTTTTAGATGAAAAGTTCCCCGGGTGACGGATGGGAAGAATAGATCCAATACCGTGGCCAACTAGATCTCTGGACATAACACCTTTGGACTTCTTCTTATGGGGATACGTGAAAAACATTGCTTTCCAATCTCCAATTCGGGACACTGATGAACTGAAAAGTCGAATTACATCGGAAATTCAGAGTGTTGATCCTGCAAGGCTTCATAGAACGTGGCGAGGAGTCTCGTATAGACTCGATGTGTTGCGCGCGACTAATGGTCCTCACATTGAAATCGTGGTATAAAGCAATCGTGGAATGAAGCATTGAAAAAAAAATGATATTTTCTTTATGGAACGCAAAAAACCGTAAGTGAAAATCTTTGTTTGTTTATTTTTAATTCATTTTTGGAAGTGTAGCCATACTTTTCGGACACCCGGTATATATATATATATATATATATATATATATATATATATATATATATATATATATATATATATATATATAACACTGGAGTTTAAAACAAATTTATACGAAATTGTTAAGAGCGAATATTTGAAAATATTTTGAGTGCTAGATTGAATAGTGTATTATTTTATGATAGTAAAATTTATTAACCATTTGGATTCTGAGATGTAATCATAGGAACTTTTAATGACAATCATAAAAAAGTTTTTTTTTAATGTATTGTAAGAATTTTCAGTTTCGTAAATTCCAAAGCAATGTTGATGCTACAGTAAGTATTTTTGGACAGAGTGACGATTTGATTCTAAATTGATCAGTTTCCAAAATAAAGAAAAAACCTCTGATTTTACTTATGCTAAGAATTTGCGTAATTTTTTTCTTAGAAGCATGCGAATACAATTTAAAAGAAATGTAACCTTCGCGAATGCCATGGCTATAATGCAATGGTACATAATTGATGTTACCAAGATGTTACCACTTTGACATAGTACAGACAAAGTTAAAAAAATATATTATCAGGGGCGTCAGTCCGGAACAAATTCAAACCAGCTCCATAGAAGACAGACACCAGATGAATTTATCTTCGGTTTACAAAGACCTGAAAGGTAGGAATCCGATTTCACAAGGTGCCACCACAATTTTGTTCGATCACCTACAGGGTCGGCATCTCATGGCCTCGTACCTTCTCCCACTCTCTCTGACTTCATAGAATGACTTTCTAGTTTACAGACTTAACGTGCCCGTATTCTGCCTTGATACGCAGATATTTTATTGCGTTATGGGTATCGAACCGAACTTATCCATTCCGAAGCCAAACGCGCTACCACTAGGCTACATAAGGTCACAAAGGGAAAGTAAATGAAAGAAATAAAGCTCATCACTAGAACTCTAAAATCATTGGACAATATTATTATTTTTTCTGAGCCCTAATGTGATATATGACTGGAATTTAAAAAAATCGTAGTGTAAAACAAAATGCAATATTTAGAGGATAACATACGTAGTTAAGAAATACTAAAAATGAGAGATTTACATTGCTCAATTCCAGAACTTCTAAAATTTAACTTTGAGATAATGTGCATTGAATGTTCGATTCAATTAAAACTGTGTTGCTGAGTATGGATAATCTTTATTGTTAGCGGAGGTTACATGATGAATTGTTTTTCGATAGACATTCATTTCTACTATCACGCCAAACTGAGCAAATAAATCTTACTAAAGTTTCAAGGAAGGATATGAAAAAGTGTACAGAACCCTTTTCTGTTCCAAGTAATAGAATAAAGCCAGTAATGCGAAATAAATCTAAATTCTGAAAAACAAAAAAACTCTCTTACAATTTTTTTTTTCAAATTTAAATCATTGACTTTAATTTTCGTCTTTCATACGAAGTTGCGTGTAATAGTTAAAAAAGTTAGAGGAAGAAAAAATAAAATAAAGTTTCTTCCCTGTTTTATCGCTATTTAGAGATTAAAAGATTTTCGTCTTAATAATATTTGTAAGTAATATGAAGTCAAAGTTTGCTTTAATGGACCAGACAATTTAATAAGTCTCGCATTGTTTCTTGTGCCAAAAAATAAGAAAAAAAATTACTTGGACCAGTGATGTATTAGAAACCCCGAACACTTATAGTTTGAAACTCTAAAGATATAATAATGTGAAATATTAATAATAAAAATATCAATGTTGAGAAAATTAAAGTTGTAGCTTACTTTCTGCATATTTAAAAAATGTTTAAGCGAATCAAGTATCTATTTATATATATATATATATATATATATATATATATATATTTTTTTTTTTTTTATTTATTTTTTTTTTTTGTCTAAGTGTGTGTCTGAGAATTTGCTTCCCATAATATGCTTCTTTGCATTTATTTTCTTGCATATTTCTTAATACATGACATGCAGGAAAAAAGTTCTATTACTTGTTCCAGAAGTGAAAATATAATAATTTGCTTTAACAATTTCGACAACTGAAAGGCTGTAAGGGGATTCATATGAATGGATTTTTCCGAGCATATAGATTTCCTTTTATATGTGTGTCATAATTTAGAAAACTTAAGTTGAGATGTCTAGACAAGTAATTTTTGATTTTTAAAATGCTAAATAGGGATTTAAATCTACTTATATTTTAAAATTAAATTCATTTCATAGTAAAATCATATATTACGTATTTATAAAAACAATAAACGAAACATACATTGAAATTTGGATCCTACTACAAGTTTAAAATAATGGTTACGCTTGAATAATCTTTTTAACTTAATCTTGATAATTATTTTCCAGAAACATTGAGGAAATATCATCGCGGACGTCATAACTTATCAGTTTTCCCAGAGAAATAAAAATGAAAGGAAAAAGTGTGTTATTAAAATTGATAATTAAAACTGTCTCGGCCTTCTGAAAATTTAAGAACTGCAATGCAAGAAGATGATTATTTCAAGAAGATAATAATATAAATATTATAAATTTTTATATTTGAGCATACTGGGAAAGCATGAAACTATTTTTTTATACTATTCATTCTCACAGAGAAAATTTTATTTGACATATAGTGTAATTGGTTTGTTACATTTGACATAGCTGTTTTCTGAAAATATCCCAGCTTTCATTTATATTTAATTTTTTTTACGCTGGCCAGTAATTTGTTCCTTTCAGACAGTCTTATTTTTGGTTTTTGACTACATTAAACAATTCATTTTCCATACCTTCGGTTCGTATTTTTCTATAAAGCCACTCAAAAGCATGTTTTAGTTCGACCTAGTGAGTGACTTATGTCTTTCAAAAATCTCTTAATTTAAATACGAAAATTTCCATTTTTGAGTTTTCGCTTACTCTACCCTTCGTCAGAAAAGATCCAGGACTGAGTTCGTAAAAAAAAAAATAAAAAGTATTCATGTTATCAACTAATGGTCCTAGGTTTTGTCACAATATTCCCCTCATCTGTCAATGCATAGCTGACACCGTTTCTGAAGGTCATGGGGGCAACCAGAGAAGGCACCCTCCGGGGTGCTTTTAATACATTTGTATACTAAATTCTTCTTTCAGAAATAATTAGAATTCTAGTATTTTATATTAAGCTGTGCTTTCTTTCTCTTCATAGAAAATCCACCACGGAATAACCACAGCAGTGACAAATTCTGGCGTCACGAATTCATGTTTTATATCACTCATATTAAAAGCGACCGATTAAATTCCATAAACACCAGATCTCTTTTTTTCTGATGTGAAAAAAATTAGGGTCTGACTTCCTGTGATGTTATGCACTCAAAAGTACTTTCCTAAAACAACCTAACTGTGACATAATTAGAATGTGACAGGAAGAAGTTACAAAAAAAGAAGTCTACTTGTTGCTCTCGTAACAATTATCTGAGATTCGCGTTTAATGAATATGAATATATACTTGATTCATTTGATAAAACCATTCAGAATAGATATGAAGAAAAAAAATTAGCAACTGTAAAGAGAATTAAATGCAGTAAGTTATACTTTATTTGAATAAGGATTTAGTGCTGCAATATCATTAACTCTGTATTACAAGCGAAAGTTACCAGGTATATCTTTTTCTTTATAAAGAAGTTTCAATAGATGCTCATAGCATTTGGGATTAGGATAAAATTCTTCTGCTTTTCACCGCTTTGGGATATTAGAAAATATTTCGGTGAATGAAAAAGCCTCAATAATCACATAACATAGGGTAATTATAATGCAACAATATAGGAATGAAACTCATAAGTTCTGTTGAAACAAACTTTTATAAACTGGGTTATAAGAATAACAATTGCTAATGACTAATCACAGAAAGCAATTTTCCTCGTTTCTTCCTATAAATTTCTTAGTATTACGCATTAAATTATGTAAACGCGAGAGAAGCTACATTCTAATAGGAAACATTTTCATTGCAATAGGTTGCTTTATTATTCTTTGGAGTGAAATAAATCCCGCATAATTAGATTTCTTCAGCCATTTAGATTAAATTTATTTTAGATGAAATATGAATCATTTAGATGAAAGATTTAAATAACATTTCAAAGCCATTAAAATATAAGTGTAGCAGTGAAAGTTAATTGTATTGGTGGTTGTTATTAGATATATTATTTATACTTACTATTATTAATGATGATTATGATTTTAAATTCATTGCTTAAAGATTGTGGTTAGTACATTGATTGATTGTGATTCCCAAATAATGGAAATAACTCTGGTTTATATTGACAAATCAATTTATTGATTATTGACACATAAGTAATACGCTACAAGTTACTAAATACTTCCTCCGGCATTTACACATTATTCACAACTTCTTTACTACTAACTTAATTCTTTACGACACATATTTAACTCATTCAATTATTATGACAATATTTCGTATTTCATCTACACATATTACTCTCAACTTCATTCCTACTAAATTAATTCACCACAACACCTATATTTAATTCATATATATAAGCAATTCATCATATTAAATTGTTTGTACGAATTATCGGTCAATTCATTAACATCTTATATTCAAACACTATACTAATCGCACTCTATATTAATTATGGCTACACACTGAGAAGCAATGATAACAATATAAAAAGGAAACGCAAAGTCGGTACCTCGAAAGATGACTGTTGAATCACCATGGGCAGCTGGCACTCGTAATGATGAACGTCGTCGTATTTATCATCGCACGGAACTAGGGCACTTTCTTGTCTGGAATAAGGCTCCGTCATTCATGGCAGGCACTCTACACGGGACACTTGGGCACTGTCATCATCGGTTCTCTAACTTCGTCACTCCTTGCAGACCCTCGGCACGGGACACTGGGCGCTTCACAACTTCTATCTCCAAACTTCTAATTCACTCTCCTCAAAGGTATATGTGCCTTGACACCACTTCTATATCTAAAAAACTTCTGACTCACTCTGACTTCTTAGGTTATCTCTGCCTTCACTATTTCTCATTTCATATTATTTTCTTATTAATGTTGACTCCGCCTCTTATAATTTCCATTGGTCATATTCTTACCATGGTATCGCCATTCGTCCGTGGCTGCCTATTCTCAATCCCCTTTTTACCAATGCGCATCGAGGGTGGGATTTATAAAATTCTCCCTCAAATTTAACTTTCCCATGCTTCGGCTTCAAGCAGGGTGGGCTGTTTTATAGCCATCCTAAATTTTCTTTTCTTCTCTTCGTACAACTCATTCTCTTCAACTTTTATCTTCTATTTCTTGCTACAGACACAATCTCTAAGTTTCGTTTCGGTATATTGCTGGCTTTATTCCCTTCTCTTTTATTGCCCGTCATTTGCCATGTTTCTTTCTTGCATTTAACAATTATTTTACTTTGTCCTGTACTTTTCAATGCTCCTGCCCCTGGCCGTGACACTACTGTCATGTCCCTATTACAATAAGCAAAACAAGATTCATACTAATTGAATTTTAGATCCGCTAGTTAACTTATTTAAGTTGGTTTAATTTCACCTCACGGTTCCCGTTGCTTTAATTATTAGTTTAAAGAATAAAATTACATTCACGGGTATCTTTTTTTAGACAATTTTTCTTTCTTTGGTATCTAAACATTTTATTACATTGTTATAAATTCAGATGTTGAATTGCAGATCTAGAATACTGACTACGATTTCAGGCTCTGAGCGTGAAAATCTAGCTTATTTTAAACTTGATTAAACATTATGAAAATGTCTAGTTTAAGAATGATGACGGAATGAACATTAAACTATCCTAATTATGAAATTTTTTAGGGAAGTGATAAAAGAAGAAAGAAAATATGTGTAAAAAAGAACATCAGGATAACATTGGGAGGACAGGATGCAATTACAGGAAAAATATTGAAATATTCACTATTAATAAGTATGAAGAAAAAAAAAACATCGCATTAGAAACGAACCATTTTCCAAGGCGATACTTTTAGTGAAGAAAATAGCCGCATCACCTTTCGAATCTCGAAGTAATTTTTTTTTTTCACTTATATATAGTAAATATTTTAGGTTTTATTCTCCTCTGCTTATAAACTATTTTACAATTCCCTGAGTCAGTAATATTTAAGTTATCCGACTACGTTAGGAGGCCTTTTTTTGAAAAACTGTACTTCAGAAAATTTCTACCTTATTTTTTGAAGGAGTATAATACCAAAACTCGAAAATGATGAAAAAATAGACAATAACTATGCAATTTATTTCAAAATTGAAGAAATTGGGTCGAAATTTAGCAAATTTTTACAAAAACGACTCTATCTCTAAATAAAAATATTATGCATATTACATTAACTTTGCGTAAATACCTTATAAGTACCTTCTAAGTACGTAAGTACCTTCTAAGTGTAATGACCTACAAGCTAATCGATATCTTAAAATCTAAAAAAAATGCAGGTCATTATATGCAATTACATGTAAAATTTTAGTAATTTTCCATGTGATTTTTTATAAACGCCGCTATAAATCAGCAAATAATATACCGAGAACCAAATCTGTAGTCCATTACATGAAAAATATACGTGAAAAATTCCATAGACATATCATAGTTAGATTTTGAGTTATCAAGAGAGTCGTTTACATTTTTGACGAAAAACAAGTTCTTCAGAAAACACCATTAAAGTTTACAAGTTGTATTGAAATTCATAGCTGCTGCTGATCTTTATTTTGCTCTCATTTCATTTCTAAGGATCATATCGAAAAAATAAAAGCAGATTTAGAAACGTAAATTTACAATCTTTAAAACAAAGGAATAAAAAAAAATTCTGAATTTTGGTTAAAATTGATGTTTTAAACGAAGTTGGATACCTTAAATACTCTGTTATACAGTTGAAAACTATTTAATTGCTAGTGTCTTTTATTGTAATTCAATTCCTGCATAATTAAAACTGAAGTTTTCGGTTTCTCAACAAAGATGCACAATAGTGACATCTTCCGAAAAATTCAGAATTTCGGATTTAAAGAATACGGTATCCTTCAAAATGACACTGAAACAAGTTAAAACGGGATGCTGATATGTACTGTACATCTCTTTCATCTCCGAGCCGCAGACTCTAATGTAGTTAGTTCCCCATGAAAGTTTTGTTGTTTCCTTTACTTTTATCAAATAGTTTAATGAGCATCGCATTTGTGAATTGTCCATTGAGACAATTGCAACTAATGCTCTCCGGCCCGATGAACAGCTTTATTAATTAGTTCGTAAATAGTTTCCAGTCTTTATTTCTATTGTAAATGTTAACGCTTTTGAATTAAACGTATTTCGTCGAAACTTTGTGTGGTGTTACCTGAATCATGTACATCTCAATGTTTCTAATACTGCTAAGCTGAGATTTTGAAATTTTACGGTTTTCTCTCTTATAATTAGCGAACAATCGTTCATAAGATACCATCCATGGATGATAAATATTAAGTATAACGGTTACTAGATTTTGTTAGAAAAACCTCTTTTCCCTCAAAAAAGTTTAAAATATGAAGGGTAGCAAAATACAACTACAGCTTTTTTAAAAATCATAATTAAGTACGTCCTCCTGATTAATTACGACGGAAAATGGATTTATTATCACTATTTTGGATTTATTTAATAATGGATTTATTTTTTTTATTTGCAAATTTCTTTCTTAGCCTATGTTTGCTGAGGAATAAGACAGTTTCATGTGACGTTACTGACATTTTAAAATTATTTCCGTTTTTACATTTACATGAAAACCGAGGGCAGAAAATGGATGCCAATTGATTTGGAGCTCTGGATTTTACATGTATGTGAGTTTTAGCATTTATGTGTTTAACATCAAAAGTTTTCCCTTCGTTTTTTACACCAGTAAAGAGAGCAATTGCTGCGTGAAAGCTGCCTTATTATTTCTTTACGGTAGAATAATTAGTTTTAAGAAAAAAAAAATTGCCTAGCGTGCTAATGTAGGTTTAACACTGAGTAAAGGAAAGAAAAACTGTCAAATAAATTTGGACGATCGAAAAAGAAACTTAAAATGATTCAGTAGACACTTTTTGTTTACTTAAAGCTTAAAGGACGAAGTTATTTCCAAAATACGGAAGAACAATTATTCATGATTATTAAAATATCAATGGCGCGAATAAATTTTAAAAGATATTAAATTATCTCAAAATAAACTTTCCTTTTGATGCAATATAAAAAACTAGATTGAATTCTGCTTAAAACACTAATAGTGGAAGAGCTTAGAAGTTGTGGAAATCATACTTAAATAATTATAGCATTTTTCAACATGAATCCAAACAATTGTGCTTACATTTCATCAGTCATATGAAGAAACCTTTTTATTGATTTCACATTTTTAAATCGTATTTTATATCAAAATAATACAACCATTAAAAGGAATTACCATCATATCACACAACCGTTCCTTTGTTTTCTTTTTTTAAATGTAATCTTTATTATTTCGCTTAATCTTTTCACGGATATTATTTTAAAAGAATGTGTTTGGTAATCCATTAGAGAGCCCGAACTCTATTACTTTTGAAACTAAATATTCAGTATTTTATCGATTTTTGAGCTAACGCTTTTGTATTTTATGAGACCTCTTAACACTTATCTCGCCGAAACACTTCTGTTTCTGTGTTCCTAATACAAACACCGTCACGTTTTCTTACTCGCTCAAGAGACTGCAGGACTGCATTAAGACCATCAGTTTTCGGTGGAACACTCTAGTTGAAACTTAATTCGTGGCTCTAAATGAATTTAATGCTGAATGATAGTGTCATACACATAGATGATTGTTTGCTTAAGAAATTTTAAAAGCGTTTTGCACAAGTCCAATAACTCGATTAAGCATAAGAGTTTCCTCTAACTCTTTCGGATATTTTCTTTTTTAGCCCTTTGGGTTTATTGTCATTTGCTGCTAATGCAGTTATCGCGAATACATATTTCCGAGAAGTAGCTCGATACTGTATGTTTAAAACGTGTTGAATATGTTACATATATGTTTGCATTTCTCATCACTCTTTCTAAATTTGCCATTAAATATTCAGATGGAATTTTTCTAGAATATATTGCCGCGTTATACAGTCTAAGCCAGAAGTAGGTATACTGTATAAAGTATATATTTGATGGAATAATTGTATTTAATAATTATATTAAGTATTAATTAATGATATGTTTTATTATTATTCATAACACTTAAATTAATTTTATATACATTTCATTGACGGTTTTTCCCAGATATTGGAATTGTCATAGCTCGAAGTTCACTAACATATATTTAGCATTTAGTTAGTTTAACATTTTCGTGTTCTAAATGAATTAAATGCTGAATGATTGTGTCATACATATAGTAAATTGTTTGCTTCAGGAGTTTTAAAAGCATTTTGCCCAAGTTCCATAACTCGATTAAGCATAAGAGTTTCCTCAAACTCTTTCGTGCATTTTCTTTTTTAGCCCTTAGGGTTTATTGCTATATGCTGCTAATACAGTTATCACACATGCACATTTCCGCGAAATAGCTCGATAATGTATGTTTAAAACATGTTGAATATGTTACTTATTTTTTGTGTTTCTCATCACACTTCCTGGGTTTCCAATTAAATGTTAAAATAGAAAATTTTCTAAAATATATTGTCTCGTTATACAGGGTGGCCAAACGCAGGTATACTGTATAAAGTATATTTTTAATGGAATAATTGTATTAAATAATTATGTTAAAGTTTCAAATGACGGTTTGTTTAATTATCACTCATAACATTTACATTAATGTTATGTACATTTCACCGAGGGATTTTCCCAGATATTGGAATTTCATAGTACTAAGTTCTTTAACATTTAGTTAGTCGTTTAACATTGGGACAGTACTCAGTTATTTAAATGTTTCATTGTTTATTACTGTTTAATCTCTTAAGTGCTCGAAATGTCTTCCATCAATGTTACAACGTGCATACTACCTATTGGGAACACTTTGACACACAGTTCGACACAAGTTAAGTTCGGAATCAATATTCATTAATTCTTTTGTTACAAACATTTTCCTTTCGTCCCCGGATTGGGGCTTTCTATCATAAAACTTACTTTTCACTACACCTTCCCCCAAAAGGATGTTCATTAATGTAATGGTCGGTTCAATATGGCTTTCTTTGTTCTATACTTAAATTCCCTGCGTTAGTCATTATACAACTACTTGTAACGAAAATAAAAATATTAACTTTATAACTGTATACCTACTTTTGACCCTACCTAAATGACACGTTCATTTTGATTTTTGACAAAAATTAATATATAATATGTAGAGATTTTCACTACGTTAGTATTGTTTCAATTCAATTTTATAAGCTGGGAAACAACCTGTTAACGATTTACATTATGAGATGAAACAAAAATAGAGCAACTCAATAATTTGTTATCTACTCCAAAAATTCAATATTTTATTGATTTTGCGTTGAAAACTGCGAAATCAATTCGATCATACCATCATAATTTTTCTACTGATATATTTAAAATGGATCAAACATTTTCTGTCTCATCATTTCCTCTATACAATAGCTGCTTAGAGATGAAGCCTCTTAAGATTACATACAAATGTATTCTGCAGTTATTTTTTCTGTACCTAAATCATTTATCTCTTTCAATTATGCATTCCATCCTCCTCATTTCTCTTTAAGCATTTTGTACAGTTAGATTTTTTTATCATCATAGGTAATTTAAATTGTTCTCAAGTAACTTTTATCCATAGTTAAGTACACTTAGAATAAATTACTCGATAGCAAATGTTAAAATAGTTTTTATTACATTATCCTTCACGTTTGTTAATTGTATGTCTCTTCATGTAATTATTCTTCGATACATCGTGTCTTATTTAATCTCACAAAAGTTATCGATAATCAGGCCTCTCTTTCAGAATGTGTAAACTGGTGTTAATTTTTTATTGTCTAGAGTACTCCTGCCTTTTGATCTCCCCGAGGCGCAGTGTTGCCTAATGATTTCTAAAATTTCTCAAATTGGTCTTACAATTTGATTGTATTTGCCATATACTTACCTAAATGCACTGCTTAAGTACCCAAATTAATTTTGCTCTTCTTAGCAATTTCGTTTACCTGTGCTGAAACTATAGATTCAATGGTGATAATGTGTTAATTCAGATATATTTCCCTGAATGTGACTAAACTACAGACGATTCTCGCTAGAGTTTTCCTATTTCCATCTGGCCATCATATTAAGAAACTTTCTCGTGATGAATATGTGTGTTCTGGTGAAGAAGCACTTATTTCATATACTTTGAAAACTTGTAGAAAAAAAAATCGCCGGTCATTTAATGCGAAAGTTTTTTAAATTGTACCTGTTGTTTAGTTTTATTGGTTTTTGAATTCCAGTTGCAAATAACGTAAAGTGTCCCAGTATTTGACTTATGCATACCTCAATACGCTGGAAAAATTTATAAATTAATTTTGTTCTTCTAACTAATTAAATTCATTTGTTGCAAAAATATATGAAATACCTGTATTCAATGGTTATGAACAGAAAATACAGTGGAAATTCCCTGAGTGAGCCTAAACTACACAAGATTACAGCTTGAATTTTCTAATTTCTCCAGACAGCATAATACGGAATTCTCTCGTAGTGAATATTTGTCCCCTGGTGACAAAACACTAAATCTATATACATTAGAAAACTTTGTAGCCAAAAAAATTCCTTGACACGCAAAACGAAAAATTTAAAAATAAATATGCAGGCAGTTTCGTTCCAAAGGTTTTTGAATTACGGTAGCAGATAATGTAAGGTTTATCCATCCAATATGAAACGTCACGCAAAATCTATCTTCAGCTGTTTTTTGCGAAATAAAAAACATACCCAAAATACTGTTACTCTTCAACTCCATATAGATTTTTTTATCTGTGAAAAAATTATTGAATCAAAACTTTCTAGCTATGCTATACAGGGAGTTCAATAAAATTTAAAGCTCTTGATTGAATTTAGTAATCTCTTTACTGGAGCTTTTATTGTTTTGCATGAGTTTGCTTCAGTGCTATTTGCAAGGAACAAAAAAAAAATATGCAATCAAGTGCAAAAAGTTGATTCAAATTTTCAATAAAAAAGTGATTATTCATTTCAGAAGGTAGAACCTTTCATTTGATTTCTCTCTCTATTCTAAAAAAAAGTAACTCCATCTGCCGTTGTCAAAAGCTTGTGACGCTATCTCCTCCGAAACCGATGGGGGTACGGGGTCTAGAGCGATACCAATGGATGCAGGAAAATGGGTGGAACAAAGTTAGACATGTCTAATATTCGTTGGACTTTAAGTTTTTTTTAATGTTTTGTGGCAAAATATTGACTTTATCTTCAGATTACGATAACACGCCAAAAACTGATAGTAGAATTTTGATCTTTTTACAGTCTAAGACTACAGACATTTCTCTTTCAAACTAGACCTCATTTGCTTAACAATATTTTAAAACAGACAAATATTTTCATCAAAAAATTAAACACAGTTTTTCAAGAAATATCGTCCCATATGTGGATGTAATATCGATGCTCCTTGAGTTATCTTAGAAGGAAAATATTTATATCATCACTCCTTTTTATCTTACAAAAAATATTTACATCATCTGGAAGCTGAAAGCTTTCTTATTCATATAAAACTCATTTCAAGTCTCTATCTTAAAATTTCTATTTTGAATTGAATTTTAAAGCTGATAATTTAACAGTGATGACAAGCCCTTCGCATAAGGGTGACAACAGTAAATGGATGGAAGCTGTTACATTGCCCGAGAATCTCCCCTATGTATCTCGCCATTAGCCCTAACAGAGGAGCGAGCCTAGGGGCGAAGCCCCTAGTTATTTTACTAATACTTTGCAAAAATGAAAGTAATGAGGCATACGATATTAAAAAATATTGTTGAAATTAATACAGTTAATATGAATTGTTAAATGTTTTTCATGTATTTAGATAATTCTTCTGCGTTATAAATTATTTTTTCTAAATAAAATCAAAGTGGTTCAAATTAAGGTACTCTACATAATTTAAAATTAAATATTCGATTACTTAAAATTTTGTTAATAACTTCCACAAATTTTCTCTTAATTAAGTAGTGAAAAAATTAATAAAGAACATATTATATTGTTGTTTTTGTGTAGAATTATAGAATCCTGTCTTTTATTAAAGATTAATTGGCGAGAAAGAAAAGTTAAAATAAATTTTATATTTAGGGATTTATTTTTATAAAGTCATTAAAATATTAATCACGCTTTCAGAATGCGTGATTAAAAATAAATTTGTGGAAAAATGTTAACCATAAACTTTTTAATAATTTTCTCCTTGGTTAATGCAAACTAGTAATGATATAATTAATTGTACTATAATAATATACTCTTTTTAAACTTTCGCATAGGACGATAATGTTATCTTTTAATGAATTAAATTTACTGTATTATTTTAAACCATTGAACTAGAGTAGAAATTTAGTGAACAAAAATCTTTAAACGTTTTTATTAAAGATAATCCGAAAGGCTCTCCCATAATATAAATGAAAATGTAAAGAAATTTAAAATATGATTTGATCAAAATGGTTTTAGGAATTCGGTTTTTCTATAATCCCAAAAACTATATATAATGCTTCTACATATGCCATATTTTTTTACATATGCTATTTACATATGCTATTTTCTACATATGCTATTTTTTTATCAAGTTCATTACCACCACGCGCACCACTAAAAAGTAATTACTGCCAATTTCGTCCTTCAATTAATTTTAATACTTTGGCGTAAAAATCATATTTTTCTCCATGCTTTTACACAAGTGTTTGGCTATTATCGATAAATGAGGTGATCTCGTGAATCACACGCCTATTGAAAGGGAACGGCCTCCATAAATTTTTAAAACTCCCATCGTCTTTATCATTGCATGTTTCGGTGCACTGTCTTGCTGGACGAAACCAAATAGTTCCATAAGACCTGTGGATTGGTTGATTACATCTTGATACGCTTCATTGTATATTGTGATATCGAAAGATATAGGTTACGCATATGATTGTGCAATTGAGTCCAGATTTTCGGACCTAAAAACTGAAAGTATTAATGGCAGATTATATCCTCTCCTTCATGCTTTATTTTTCTTAACCACGTAGAAGATATCCGGCTTCACAACTAAACAAGAAAATCAAATTGTGAAACCGTATACTTATCACTAAAAAAACATAGCATCCTGCTGAACAATAAATGTTTATATGCCAGTTCTCGGTCAGAGATTTCACGATACTATAGAAGCTTTACGGATTCTTTGGCAGTATTGCAGGATATTTCAAGTTTGGGAACTAATGTATTGAGACTCTTGGCGGAACATTCAAAGAATCAGAGATTGTGTGCGCTCTTAGACGAATATAAATAATTTATAGGCAGTTTTAATAGGCATGAACTATGGCGTTACTGCACTAGCTCTATCTCATCTCAATTTATACGGGAACCTTTCGCCCTCTTATAATCTCAACTTAGAAAAAGTCGTTTCTTCAATAGGTTTTTAAGGGTCAAAATTTTAACTTTGATGCTGCTTCTGATTGTGACATTACATCACCGAGGTAACTAATAAGAGGATGACAGCATTTATCTTTATATGAATATATTCATTTCGCAATAATTCGACGGGGAATCTACAATTTACTGCAATCTTTGAGGAGAGAGTCTGCAATTGCTTGCTAAGGAGGCATTTTACAATAATTTTCAAGCATTTTTATGTACATTTCTGTCAACATAACATGACGTTTCTTGGTTTGTTTGTCTGTAATTAATTGATGTTAATTCATAACAGCTAAAACTGGTTTCAACAACGGCATGTTACGTACCACCGAAATGAGTAGAAACAGAATAATGGAATTCGGTGTAGAAATGAAATAACTATGATCATACTTTTTTTTCTTTAAGGTCATAGTTCTAATAATTTACCATTTGGAGATTTTTTAATTTTTAATTTTTGAAGTAACGGTGATATCTACGGGTCAATGACAAAAAAAAATATTGAAAATAATATATGATATCGTCATACTTGTCGAGCAAAATTTATAAAAACGGGTCATTATCATTCTTAAGACTATATGAAACCGGTTTTACGCACGACATAGATACCAACTGTCAGCTGAAAACGAACCATTTCTAATTTTGAGCAAAACTAAGTTGTTTTTACACGATAGATTTTACTATTGTGAAAAAAATAACCTTGTATTATTAAAATGTCGAAAAATAATTATAAAAATTATTTCCGTTGTGATTATACAAGCTACTTTACAGATCACTGGCATAATTAAATCCGATTATAAGTATACCAACTTAACAAATATATTAAGGCATTAAATAAAGCACCACTAATGAACATTTCTTTCTGACAATACAAAATTAGTTTAAGGTGACTGCCTACGTTGAAAATGTCATTTATTGACTACTTTGGGCAATTTCATTTTTTTTGCAAGAATCGTGTAGTTCTATCTTTCCTCTTTTCAAAACCGTTTTGATTTTCATTCTACATCAATTAGAAGTAGAGTTATAGCTATTTTTAAAAACATCGTCGGCTACAAAATTAAAGTGACAAACAACTTTAAATGCTTTTTTCTCAGAAATATGTTTTTTAGTGCAAATCTCTACCTTTATCATGATATTTCACATAATAATGCATATAATTTGAAAAATATTTTAGAAAATGCTTTAGATGCTATTTTTAATGAAATGACGCACATTAATTGATGTATAATAAATAGTTTTTTTATTTCAGGCTATTTTTATAACGACAGGAATGACGATTCGGGGAAAATTTTCATATTGGAACATAAAATTGCGTGTATTATTTTTGCATTTTAAAATTTCGCTTAGATTGTGGGTCAGTTTGAAGATAACCGTCATATGTATCATGTGTGAGAAGGAAATTAAAATAGTAGCATGAGAATTTTGTGCAGAGGGATAAGCGTTTTAGCTAAATTTCATTAAAAATTACTTCAAATTGACCAATTTATAAGAAAGTATGGTATTTACAGGTAAGTTTTTGTTTATTTTTTAATTCTTAAGTCCTATTTTGCCATGAAAGACCAAAAAACCCTTTAAAAAGGATTTTTAAAAAACATGGCTCCGAACGTAGACAGTCACCTTAACCCTTTACATGCCGCACTATGATCTAGGAATAAAAGACACAACTAATTCATCAAATTCACATTAGAATACACCCATAAAGACTATAAAACAAAAACATTGCCGTAAAAATTTTTTGTCTATGATTTCCCGGATGTTCCATTTTTGGAACATTGGTATGTAACGCTATATTTTCTCTATTTTTTCGCTTCATGAAAACAAAGCGTTACATGATGAATCTTTTAAAATTTTATGCTGTAATAATGGTTTACTGAACCATTTGATGTGAAATTACTAAAATTTAAGCAAAACTCATTAAAAAAATTACATAAGTTTTAATTAGCGTGCTATTTTATAAGAAATGCAATGCAAAAAGTATAAAGAAACAATAAGAACAATTTTACACTTACACAATCTTGACTAATAATATGCATAATATAAATAAATGCGATTTTAAAAATGTAAAATACATTTCCAATAAAAAATAAAATAATTTATCCTTTAGAAGGGGCGTGGGATTTAAACCAGTAGCACAAAAATTAAAAAAAAACATTCTAACACAATTTTTTGTAATCTTTTTTAGGAGTTTCTCATTGTCCATGATATTGTGAGAAGTTAGTGTACATGGAGCCTTTTCTTGCATTCAAAACACATATTTGTAGTGTTTTTTGGCACACTACACAACGTCCATGTGACGATGTAACTATATAATGTGCATCTGATTTTCTTGCAGACGTCGACTGATGGGCACTGGTCCAGGTATAACGTGAATTTTAGGTTTCGCTTGAAGCAAATTCAAAGTAATTTCTCTTCTAAAATTCAGATGAGTCATTTCTAATGTAGTTTTTTGTGTAAATCAGTGTGTAAGATCCACCCAGAAGCCACAACCATATTCAGTGCGTTGATAAATAAGTTCCAGTACCATTTTTTGCTGCGCAATTTTGGTCGGTAACTTCCAAGAAGTTCGTCCAACAGGTCTACTTCGCCTATTCCTTCTTTATATAATTTTATAATGTACGATTGGGGAACATGACCTTTATTTTTTTTAGCTCGGACATATCATTTTGCTCTTCCTAATGGTTCGTGAGTGATAAAATTTGATGCAATAGTTACAACAGAACTAACGTTCCAACGGCACATATAAACCTCTCCATCGCATCGGTAATCAAATTCTACACGTTGAAATTTCAACATTTCTTTTGCTGTTTTAAGAGAACATTGTCCCGTTCTAGAATCTCGTAAACAAACAAATCTCTGTGAAGCACACGTGGTCATTTTTAACAAATGAAACAAGCAGCTATCAGAGCTCAAAACAGGGAAATACAGCTGAAACCAATGACCACCCGCCCTTGTAGAGAGAGATGAGACCCCCCCCCTATTCCAGTCCTCACCCCTCTTTTCTTCAGAAATAAATAAAACATCTTTAATGCCTTTCAAAAAGGGCATGTTTACGAGATATGAGCACTGAATGTATTTAAATCTAATAAAGCAAAATATCCGCGTGATATCACTGATTTTGTATATCGTTACATGCCAATGTTCCTTTTTTGAAACATTGCATTTTTAAGCAATCCTGAGGAAATATTCCTTGTTATTATTTGAATTTCTTATATTAACTCATTAAACGTATTCTTTGCAAGTACTATGGGGAAATTTTTGGGTGGATTTGAATTTTTAGGAATTTTATAGAATTTTTTTTCTTACGTACTGTAAAAATTGTAAATAAAGCCGATTTTTAGAAATTTTCTACTATGAAACATTCATATTTGAAAAATAAATTTTATGTCAAAAAAATCAAACATACGTTCTATAATAAACGGTAATTCTTTTAAACTGTCACATATGATATTTTATTTTTAAAAAATATTAAACATGGTGTTCCAAAAAATGAACATTGGCATGTAAAAGGTTAAGTGTGGTCACCAGAATAACCCGGTAATCGGAATTGCTACTCCTGTAAATCAATATTATATTAAGGGAGGAAAATACGCTATATTTGTTCGATTCGGCACCCACCAAGTACGAAGATTTGGAATGAAAATAAAATCTGGAATGGTCCTACCGGTGTTTTAAGTCTGTAGTTTCAATAAGTGTGGTCATGCACGTGCAAGAAATTTTCAAGGAAAAAAAGTCTGCAGGATTTTGTTGAGAATTTCTTCATCTGAACCCACGCTCACACACTTGAAATGTTTTCCAATCGGAATTCCGGAGATTGTACAGTAGGGTGGAACGAAAAAAACTTTTTTTTTTAAATTTCAATATGCTCTAGTTTTCAAAAGTTGCCTTTTAACAAAATAAAGACGGAAATTAAATATTAGCGTAATTGGTGCATGTTTTCAGTTAGCGCAAGAAGGGCAAACTTTTGGTTTTTATTAAATTTTTGACAAATTTCGCAATTATTTTGAAATTTAATGCACTTGTAGTACAAAAAAGTAGCAAAATATGTAATTTAAACATTCTTTTTAGTCAGGAGACCTGCTAAACTGATTATATAATACGTTTTACTTCATAAAAATAGTACACATAAAGGCACTTAAGGACGAGGCACTTAAAAGATACTCGGACATCACGGTGGAACGAAGAAAAATTTTTCGGAATTTCAATATGCTCTAGTTTTCAAAAGTTGTCTTTTAAAATTAAAATTAAGAATTTAAAATCTTTTTGCTCTACTAAAATATTTTCAAGTGCCGCAAAGGGCTTCAAAATGGATATTTTTATGAAAAAGTGATTATATTTGTATTTTTTGTTAATTTCTTTTATAGTATATTAAAATAATGTATATTTCCTGTAAATATAATATTCAAAATATGATATTTTGACAGAAAACTCGCATATTCTAAGTATTTTTAATTTTTAGATGCCATAACAGAACAACTGATTTTGTGGAATTCGCGATTTTCATCATATTGATTTTACAGTAGCATATTCTTATAATACACATTGGAATGAAAGAAAAACAAATTTTAATTGACCGACCATAGTTAAAATAAGCAAATTACACTTATTTTGAAAAATATTAATGTAATGTCTCTAAAGGAAAAACGTTACTTTGAAAAAATATTCATGCTTTTCAAAAGTCCATAGTAAATCACACATGGTTTCCATTACTTATTTCACTGACACATTGAATTGTTTTATTGTTTCAAATTTTGGCATTATCGTTTGAGAATGTATTTATTTTTTACCAATGCATCTCTTGCAGAAGTACCACGAACGAACAAGGATGACCCGGTATCAAATTTAACAATCCTTTCTACTACTTGTGTGTGACATGGAATGTTGTTGAAGTCAATAGTTTAAATGAACTGTCCCTACGTCACCTATTTTGTTTCCTAGATGGAAAAACTAAAGGTCCAAATGAATTTGGAGGAGAAATAGGTAAACAACTGGAAAACTGCTATGAACTTCCGGTGATTGAATTTTCACCTATTGAAAATAACATTCCATTACTAGAAATTAAGGATGATTTAAGTGTGAACCCAAAATATTTGTTAGAAATGCATAATGCCATCTCTGTTGGAAAGTGCTCTTCTGATTTGTCCATGAGAAAACCAGAAAAATTTTGTCATTCACGATGGCTTACATTAGCACACCGAATACTTCGCTTGTACGTGGGAACAGAATTTTCTGCAAAAAATCTCCGAATACTGATTACATTTTGAAAGTTTATGCACCAATTTGGTTTAACATAAAGCTGAAACCATCTTTTATCCGTGGATCGAAGCACTTGTGGAAACTTGTAAGCTATTCACGTTACCTCAATCAGACACTTAAAAATGTAATTGACCCTGCCATTCAAAGAAATGCATACTTTGCCGCTTCTGAAAATCTCCTCCTTTGTATGATATTAGACGATCGCAGTCAAGTAAGAGAGCTTAGATTACGCCGGATTCTAAAGGCAAGGGCGGAAAATGAAGGAGGCATCAGAAATAATTTAGTTCCACGTATAAACTTTGATGCCAAAGATTATATTGATATGATTGAATGGAATGATATTAAAGTAACAGAACCTCCAAGGGCATGTTTCTGATGACAAACTAAAACAGTTTATAAAGGAAGCAAAAGAATCTGATCACCAGAAACAAATTATTGACTTCAACAACATTCCATGTCACACACAAGTAATAGAAAGGATTGTTAAATTAGTTACCGGGTCATCCTTGTCCGTTCGTGGTACTTCTGCAAGAGATGCATTGATAAAAACAAAAATACATTCTCAAAAGATAATACCAAAATTTGAAACAATAAAACAATTCAATGTGTCAGTGAAATAAGTAATGGAAACCAAGTGTGATTACTATGGACTTTTGAAAAGCACGAATATTTTTTTTTCAAAGTAACGTTTTGTCTTTATAGACATTACATTAATATTTTTCTAAATAAGTGTGATTTGCTTATTTTAACTAAGCTCGGACAATTAAAAATTGTTTTTCTTTCATTCCAATGTGTATTATAAGAATATGCTACTGTAAAATTTATATGATGAAAATCGCGAAATTCCACAAAATCAGTTGTTCTGTCATGGCATCTAAAAATTAGAAATACTTAGAATATGCGAGTTTTCTGTCAAAATATCATATTTTGAATATTTTATTTACAGGAAATATACATTATTTTAATATACTACAAAAGAAATTAACAAAAAATACAAATATAATCACTTTTTCATAAAAATATTCATTTTGAAGCCCTTTGCGGCACTTGAAAATATTTTAGTAGCTCAAAAAAATTTTATATTCCTAATTTTAATTTTAAAAGACAACTTTTGAAAACTAGAGCATATTGAAATTCCGAAAAAAAAATTTTCGTTCCACCGTGATGTCCGAGTATCTTTTATGTGCCTCGTCCATAAGTGCCTTTATGTGTACTATTTTTATGAAGTAAAATGTATTATATAATCAGTTTAGCAGGTCTCCTGACTAAAATGAATGTTTAAATTACATATTTTGCTACTTTTTTGTACTACAAGTGTATTCAATCTCAAAATAATTGTCAAAAATTTAATAAAAACAAATTTGTCAAAATTTAATAAATTTGTCAAAAATTTAATAAAAACCAAAAGTTTGCCCTTCTTGCGCTAACTGAAAACATGCACCAATTACGCTAATATTTAATTTCCGTCTTTATTTTGTTAAAAGGCAACTTTTGAAAACTAGAGCATATTGAAATTAAAAAAAAAGTGTTTTTCGTTCCACCTTATTGTACAGTCCGTATCCGGTCTCAAGGCTTGCCCACTCACGACGGGGAAATTGTCAAGGTTTGGACTGCGCAGTCAAAAAATTACGGATTTTCTCTACGTGTATGTGTACCTTAATCTGGCATTCGGTATTTTAAAATTTCATGTTTATTGCGAAAGCCTAAAGAGTGCAATGGGTTCATCATACTTGAAATAAATATCATGTTCAAATGCTACATGATAAAGGAAGTAAGAGAAAGTAATGAAATTCTTAATCTTTCGAAATAAAACTTTATTTAGGTGGAATGCCATGATAATAAATAATTCTTCACAATCTGCATAACTAATAGCTGACATAATGTATGATGAGTAGTTTAGTTGTATATAAATGCAGGTATAGAAGGAAAAATAAATTAATGTTTATATTCAGATATAAACTTAAGTTTAGATAACGTTACTTCTGGTGCTGCCAAATAAATCCTTTTGATAGAATAGAGATAGTGCAATGCACTACCCCTATTTGGATGTTACTCTTTGATAGTTCTTTCCCCATATATTATGCTGTTGAAAACAAACAAAGACTGTTAAATTACCATAGATAAGGTTGAAAAGAGGGTTGAGGGCCCCTAAGAAACTGCAAGAGTTGTAATTTATTAAGATCCATCCTGATATAAGATAGTATATCCTTTTGTTATATACTATTGTAAAAATAATCTAGCCTTTATTTAAAAGATTAAGCTAAAGAGAATTTAGTTTTAGTACACGTTTCAATGGAAAAGACAGAAAAGTATTAAATTTTAAATAAAATTAAAAATACTAGTTGATACCCGTCAAAACATGACGGCTCGGCTAAATAGTAAATAAATATACTAATACACAGATTATACTCATCACATCATGGCCAAATGTTGAAAATCATAATAATGCGCAGAAATAAATTAATCTGTTTAAGCGGTCTCGTGCGTAGTGAGTATCTAAAGCCAGATTTAAAAATGTCAGTGAGCAAGCGCAATTTTTTTAATTGTTAATTATCGCTAATTAAACAGCTCGAAATAAACAATTTCCATCAGGTTTAATATTATATTTCACAAACATAATCATCATAAAAATAAAAATTACAGACAGAGACTCTTCAGAATAAACATGTTTATCATTAAAACATGCCACTGAGCATGCGCAGAATATTTTTGTTTAATTGTAAATTATCATTAATTAATAGAAATTGCGGCTACAAAAACCAAATATGACAAATTTACAGATTACAATCTTTCGTTTAAGATCAAAATGAAGTAAATTGATGCAGTAGTTTTCTCTCTCAAAAACTCGGCTTAGCAACTTAAATATATAGATTTTGCAAACCATCCCTATAATAATTTATGAGTTTGTAAATCGGCAAAATTCTATAAGTAGACATATGCTTTAAAGCAAGGGGTAAACTGCCAATTTTTCCATCACCTCAAATATTTATTTCTGCGTATTTAATCATTTCGCAATTAAAAAAAGACTAGACATAATTTATAGATTCCGTTCATTCAATTAATTTCAGCTATTAATTTATATTTTTCTTGGTGAAGGATTTGCATTAATTTAATGATAGTAATGGGTGAATAGAGACAATTTCAGTTAATGGGCACATTCTGTATGATTAAATGTTAGTTATTAAATTTAAAATTATTGCATAAACTATAATACTCAAACATACGAGATAAACTTTTTTCTTACATTTTTTTGGTTGAAATGCCGAAAATAGATCTTAAAATTTCGTTACATAGATTTAATTCTTCAAATACTAAAAGTGTCCATAATAAAGGATTTAAGCCTTAAAAATCATTTGCATTGAAAATAATGATATCAGAAATGTAAAGAATCTAGCAAGAAACTAAAAATTAAATAATGTTTTTATAGTAGTTTCCAATTCAAAAAATAAGGATCGCATGCTTCGCATATTTTCTTTTGAAATGTAACATATAATTTCTTCCATATTAACATGAAGATTACTCGGAAAATAAGATGGAATTTGAATAACTTCACTTCACTGTTGTTCTTAGATAAAATTTTACTGATGTGTTTCCCATCTAAATATATTCTATGTCTCTGTATGCAGTTTACGATATTTAACAAGCCCTGTGTTTGAAAGGAATAAGAACAGACTCTGTTTCACAAATCTATATGAATATGTGTTAAAGCAAATGTGTATTCAGATTTACAAATATAATAAATGCAATTCAAAGGAACATACGTGGATAAAAAAAACACAAAAGACAAAGTATTGATTTGTCTTGTTAAACTCGTATGCAAGAAAAATTGATCAAAGTAAAATTGACTTTCATATGCATGTGTGTGAAAGTGTAAATTTCTCTAACCGATAGTAAGCAATAAAAATTTAACTGCCGTGTACACTAATGGCGGCTGGTGCACGTAAAATCTGTGTTGGCTGCAATGTCCTCCAAGTTCTCAAAATTACCCCTGTAGGTGCGTGGTCAATTGTTCTGGTCAGGTAACGTGACTCGGTTCAAAATTACGGGACTGGTCCTTTGGCCAAGTCGGACTCCAATCCTTGTGGTGCCAGTCCAAACAGGAGCCACACCTTCCTCGCCCATATCCTTCGGGATTTGATCTGATGTTGCTGTCGGTCAAGTGGCATAAGCAACAACAATAACAACAAATATAACTACAGTTGTATTTAAAATGCTAGCACGTTTCGAAAACATATCTGAAAATGTTTAAACATTCCCGTTCATTTATGACCCGTTCATTTTTTCTGTCAGTAAAATAATTTAAATTATTAAGTGCAACACATTAAAATGTTGTTTCAAATATGGTATTCTTTTTTCTTGCGTAATTTCATTATATTCCGTTATTATCCCCAATGTTAGCAAATGAGAAGGATAAAGTGTCATATTGTCAATAAACATGATACATAAAGGTGAAATAAAATTCTGTTTACATTTGAAGATTGGCATTTTTTGTAAACCATTACTATTTTTTATTGAGAGACAAATATACATTTTTACACGTGCAATTTTTATTTACTTTATCATGTTATCTTAAAAAATCCAAAAATCATTTGCTGAAGATTATAAACTTTACTATTATCTGCTCTTCGTTGTCTCTAATATGACTATTAAAATTTAAATTTCTGTTACCGATAGTAAGTATTACAAATACAACTATAGTTGTATTTAAAATGCTAGCACGCTTCAAAAACATATCTGAAAATGTTTAAACATTCTTCATTCCATGATATGGAATGGATCCTCATTCCATGATATTAAGTCTTCATTTCAGTTTTTATCTTTGAATATTTATAACATAGAAGTGTCGGAAATTTTTGTATAAGGGTACCCATGAACGTACAGGAAATCCTTCGGGTTTTCATTGCACAGTCCGAACCTTGAAGATTTCCCATACCGTGTGTGGGGAAGCCTTGAGTCCGGTGGCGGACTGTAAACTCTCCGAAATCCCTTTTGGAAAACATTTCTTTTTCGACATTCAGGCAGGAACTGCTCAGTTTAAACCCAACGGAACGTACAAAGAAAATTCCTCCAGGATTTCCTTGAGGATTTCCTACACGTGTGTGTGCGAGGAATCAATTGAGAAAGTCTTCAAGGAAATCCTGCATACTTTTACCTTGAGGATTTGGCCCCCTTAAGGACTTTTTGCAGACAAAAGGAATATCATCATTATGGGATATTCTGAGGATTTCTGCTAGATTGCATCTTTCGATACAAAATATAAACCCATATTAATATCTGTACCTTGGAGGTATAGAACACTATGTCACAATGCTTCAATTCCACAGGAGAGCTTAAAGAAATCCACTTACTTCTTTTTACCTCCACACAATTATACGAAATGGTGCCATTTTCAATGGGCAAGGTCTCTTCTGTTTAAATATTCGCGTAACAGCTTTTCTATACTGAAAATAGTGCTAAAAATGAAGGAATAAAGTTAAACAGTCTACTTTTAAGAAATGGACTTGGTATCCTTTACATCCGGTATACAGATATATTCTTGATATTTTGTAACGACAGAAAATTGATGCCATATAAGGACAAGGATACTTTTGTAAATCTCTAAAAACACTAAGATTATACGTCTTTTTTAAAAGCAGATTCTGCATGGATTTCTACTGAGAAAGTCCATAAATATTCCTGGGAAAAGTTACGGAAAGTATTTGCGGAATGAAGGCTGAAGCTGTAAATATAACAGCAAAAGTTTGTTTGACAGGTCACAATTATTCAGTATTACGAAGATTCATGAATGTGAGAATGTTTCTACAATTTATGAACATCATGTGGTTATGTGTGTTAAGATACTCCGACGTAAGTACACCATCTAAACCAGAGTGGCCTTAAGAAGTACAAAATTCCATAGCTTCATACAAATATTATGTTTTAGACAGAGAAATGACATAGAAAAGTTCAACCCAAAAGTGAAATTAAGAGTAGCGTTCTGGAATTCTTTTTAAAACATAACATTAAACTAATAATTTCTAAATATCTATATACATTTTGAATAATTTTTATTAACCCCAAATCGACATCTTTAAAAAGTATCAACAGACGCTTTTTAGGGCTTCTGGGAAGATAATCAAGGCATTTAAAAGCAATTATCTAGATATAAATATTCAAACACTAGGCGAATGCACCCCCTGCTCATATCGTTCGCTGCTTCGGTAACAATTGAAAAATCAATTTGAAATTAATTCTTGTGAAAAATGGTGAGACGTCATATATTAATAAAATGAAGACTGGATTCGCAAATTAAACAGCAGGAGATAGCAAGAATTTTTAATTTATTATAAAGAGATCAAAGGTAATTCTAAGAATTTTGAAGCTCTATTTAGTAAAGATTTAGAGACATAAATCACATTCATCTGATTTTAGAAACAAATGAAACACGCAATACTGGAAAAAGTAACAAAATATAAAACAAGGTTAACAGTTATTGAAGGATATATTCTGGAATAAACGATTATTTTACCCTGGGAAATAAAAAATTTTTAAAGTACATATCATGGTTAACGAAATTTGGGTGTACTTTTCCAAAATTTATGATTTATTAAAATGAAAATTTCCTGTCAACTTAATCTCTGTTTCAAGTCTGTAATTTTACAATATGCAATGGTATAAAAAAGCTTAATTTGTACTTTTGAAGTACATTAGTGAAGAACATGACGTGACAGGAGAGTGTAAGGCTTTACTACATTTTTTTGAAACCAGAAATTCAAATTTTCTGTTTTTTACAAAGTAAAGTTTTAGGTATATGCTTTGAACTTCGAAAAACAGATATTTCAAAGATCATAAATTTGGAAAACTACCCTTTATTATCTATAGAAAAAGATATAATACTTTGAATCACCAAAATTTATGACATTATATAGATGAGGGAAAGCAGGGAGAATGCTTAAATAAACCGAAAATTTTGGAGGGTACATTTTACTTTGATTTTCTAGATTCTGTGCATAAACTCCAAAGTATTCGAAGAAAAAAATTAAATCATCCTGAAGATATGACAAACCTGTTTGACAATATACTGTGGACGTTATTATGATATTTTAGAAGAAATACGAAAAACTCTATGATAAGACAATTTGATGTAAGTAATGAAAGCAAGAAATCGTTTCTTTACTGGGATAGATCAAATTATAGAAGGTCGTCTTGAAATGAGAAATGATAAGGTTCAAATGCTAAACCAGGACAAACATCGATACAAAGGCCTTAGAAATAAACATAAGGTGATGAACGGAAATATGGGATGAATTAATAGGAAAAATAACTAAGAATCGTCTAGGAAAACAAAATACTAACGATAGTAAATATGCTATATAAAAAAATAACTATCAGTGCTTTGTAACCGTATGATACACATATTTCAATTGTATTCAACAAAAATATTTTAGTAATTGAGAAACGAAATTACGTATATATATATATATATATATATATATATATATATATATATATATATATATATATATATATATATATATACACACACTTATTTAAATAAATTAAGGATAATGCCAGCTCCGGCAAATAAAGGTTCAGAAACAAAACAATCGTGACTTACTCATAAAGCCCAATTATTAAATAAAAGATAATGAACAAAAAAGTTGGTGTATGTATGATACCATTCATATAAACTACGATTTTTGCTCCCTAGAACAATTGTAAAAAATATCTCCTTTAAAAAAACTTAATATTACATGGTTGGTATGTTGGTTAATACATTGTATGTCTCCCATGCGATTAAATACAGTCCGTACAACGCCTAGGGATGCTGAGTATCAAATAATCAAGCTGATCTTGAGGAAGATTACTCCACTTAGCAAGCAGTGCTCTCCCAAGTTCCGGTACACATGTAAGAGGTGGTTGATGGGTTGCAACTCGTCGGCCAAGCATGTCCCACACATGCTCTATCGGATTCAAGTCAGGTGAGAATGTTGGCCATTCCATACAGGTGATATCCTCAGATTGAAGGCATTCGTTTACTATGTTTCCTTGGTGAGGACGCGCGTCGTCATCCATAAACACAAATTCTGCTTCCATGGCACCCCTAAACAAACGTTCATGTTGTTCCAGAATGATATCCCGATAAATGTGGCCGTTCATGGTTCCGATATGAACATACAGATCTGTTCTGGAGCCGAGTATAATTCCACCCCAAATGAGCAATCCTGCACCACCGGAACGGTGTCGTTCAATGATGTTGTCTTGGTGAAAACGGGTACCTGGCGTTCTCCATATGAAAGTCCGACGTGAATCAGACTGCAAGTTAAATCTGGACTCGTCAGAAGACATCATACAAGTCCACTGTGAATATGTCCACATTGCATGTTCTCTACTCCAGGCTAATTGCTGCCGACAGTAAGTTGCCGTGAGCGGAACACATGTGACAGGCCTGCGAGTATATAGACCAATATTTTCCAAACGCATATACTCGGTTTGCCTTGAAACTGTGGTACCCGTGGCTGCAGATAGATGACAAGACAGGTCGGATGCTGTGCTCCGTATGCTTCTTTTGGCGGTTACTGCCAAATACCGGTCTTCATTCGGCATCGTAACACGGGGGCGACCTGTACTGTAACGTCTACTGACATTTCCATCATCTTGGAATCGTTGACAAAGCTTAGAGATGACAGTTTAGGCAATTACAAGTTCCTCGGATACTTCCATCTGAGTACGTCCACATTCGACGCGGTCAATAATTCTACCGAGTAAAAAATCGTCCACATGCGTCGTCTGTGTCGTAACTATTCGTTTATGGCACTGAGCGGCTTACAGAACGCTTGTGAACTATTTTACTTCTTTGCCACGATTTCTTGTATACCCCTCTCTTACACTCTCGTCATTGTGAGGTACTGTCGGCGTCATCTCGTGGCTTCCTCTAATTTGCATATTATTCTTGAAGATGTGGTTGATAATTCTACAGGTGAAATGTTTACTTTAGAGATCAATTTCCGTGTGATTCTGGATTATCCTTAATTTATGGACACGAGTGTATATATATATTTATATAATGTATAAGAGTATTACTGAAATCCTGTACAACTTATCTAAAATAAATTAGGAAGCTACATGATAAAATTGGAGAGAAGTTTCGATGACCCCGTCACTGTCGGGTAGCTTGATTGATGAAGCATTTGAGTGCTTGGAAGGAAAGCATTATATTTTTTCGAAATACAGATATGAAGAAAAATTCCAACATGACAATAGAAGTTTTAGGCGTATGTATATAAGAAATATAACGTCTTACTAAAAGAAACGGAAAAGTAAATTCTTCTAAGTATCTCACATACCTATAGCAGATGTCTGTAATTTATGTAAGGTATATCTTGGAATTTTCAGTTTAAAAAATTGGCAATTCCTTTGAAGATATATTTTTTATGGTTAGAGAAATTCAGAGATTGAATATTGAAAAAGAATTGCAATAAGGCGTTCTCGAGAATGGCACATATAAAGGCGTATTAATGGAGCTTCCATCTTTTTTTATCAGCTGAGGTCTGGTGGCAATAAATTCTCTCAAAAGATCAGCCCTCTATTCATCTGTGCTGATGAAAGGGAGTTGATGACCTTTAACGACACATCACCCGAAATAAATCTGCACATACCCCTAAGATTGTACAGCCCTCCAAACATTATTATCAGGAGGGGTACTTACCGATCTATCATTCCCAAAATTATTATTCCTATGAGGGAGTGTACTGCAATCGATAAAAGAGGGAGATGTCTGAAATTGTATAGGAAACACCTGGGGTCATATAAGATGTTTCATTTAAAGAATAATTATTAAAAATAAATTTTGCAATTTAAATACCCATTATCAACATGTTTGTGAATAGTAGTTGCAATTAAATAAAAGTTAACACAGTCTTTGATGATATTGAAGCATAAATATGAAACTTTAAAATTTTCAACATGGATAAAAATCATCTAAGAAATTGTTACTTAAAAATTTAACCTCTTGGGGTGAGTGAAAATGATGGATGAAACATATTAATATCATCGTTCTATATGGATGTACTTAGTTGTAAATATTGAAATTGTTATATCTTTTGTTGCAAACAAGTTTATCTGTAGAATGACTTTTCTAATGGCATTTACCCAACACTATAGCCCCGTCAACAACTGCAGCCTCCTATTTACACGATAAAAGAATCCATTAGGGCGATTGGAAATTATGACATCAACACAAACGTACTAGTATAGGAAGCCGTGATCCTGACAGATTTCTTTGATCTCTGAGCTTGTGAGACACTCGGATATAGAAATCTGTGATGGCATAACATATATATCGTCTTCTTACCTATTGTAATCGAGTAGAAATGTTTTAGCTAGACAGATTATTAACACATGTAAAAAAAAGCTGTAGGCAGATGTGAAATAAGATAAGGAATATCTGACTTAAGGTTCTATTAATTAAATGGTATGCTCACCGGAAGTATTGGGTAATACTTGTATAAATTTCGGTCCATTTTCATAAATTAATTAATTCAGATATTATTTGATGTATTTTTGTTTAGTAATTTGTTATTATTCTTTAATAAGTCAAATTCTGTTGCATTTTGTTATGTTCTTCTAATGTTGTTAGTTCTTGTATGTTATCTTGTATAGTGATCAGTGGTTATAAGAATCAATATCGCGAAAACCAAAACAAATGTATTATTTCCATGTTAAAACTTTCGCTTCAGAGAATTAATCCACCGGTTTTAAGAATCAGTTTACACTCTTCGCTTTCCTTTCATTTTTCCAGAAAAAAAGCCATTTAAACCCTCAAAAGGCACGGAGTTCTTTCTTTTTTTTAAAGAAAGATTGATAAAATCGGATGGAATATAGTCATAAAATTCATCCTTGTCTTTGTTAGTAATTAACTTAATAGTGTGTAACTTAATAGTGTCCCCTTGAACACTTCAGAACAACACCGTCCTATTAGCTTGACCCGGGGTCATCTTTACGATGTTCGATTTCACTTTTCTCCACTGACAAACAAAAATAGGGACTCGAATTTCCCACCTCCCACATCCTGGTTAGGGCTTCCTGGACCCCGAAACAGATAAATCTTTGGCGAAGGGTCCACTATCACTTAGGCAAACGAGACATTAGTAGATTCAGCACGTTATCAAACCGTGAAACGTAAGCTAGAAGGTGAATCTTCGTCTGAGACTATTAGTATTGAAAGAGGTATAAACAGCCTCCTGAAAACTTCATTACGTCAAACTACCATAGAAAACTTTCTTGCTCCCCTCCTGCAGTTGATATGTTAAAACTGTTAAGCAGGTATGTTGTAACAAATATTGGAGTTTTTCTTCTAGTACTATAATCATGTATATCTACTTATAGGTCTAAACATTAAGTTGTATTTTAAAATTATAAAAAATAATTTTAATAAAAGATAATTAACGTAAATTAAAGAGTATTTAAGGTAATTTATATTATATATGTATATATAGGTTTGTGTGTGCCTGTCCGAAAACGTAAATTTTGTCTATAAGAATCAACCGCTTATAAGAATCAAAAACAGTAATAACAAACGTGATTCTTATAAGCGGAAATCACTGTATATATATATATATATATATATATATATATATATATATATATATATATATATATATATATATATATATATATATATATATATATATATATATATATATATATATATATATACAGTTGGTTCTCTGTTTAACGACTTTCAAGGGACCGTGAAAAATCGTCCTTAAGTAGAGATCGTCCTTAAACAGAATTTGTGAAAAAATAACATTTCCCTTCACACTTTACAGGCTTAGGACTGTCAATATATTTCTTAATACACTGCTGGCCACTGTAAATGCAACACCCTGAAGGAAACATGCAAATAACATGAAATTTACAACATGCATTAGCGAAGGTGAGATATGCAAATGATTAGAATTTCAGCGCAGACTCACATCACGCGCGCCTGTGGCGCCACTTCAAAGCGCTATTTAAGGCTTGGAGATTTCGACGATTTCAAGTTCGGCAATCGTGTTTTTCTTGTGGTTTTTTCAAAAAAACGATCAATTATGCCTCGTCGAAAACATCATCTTTTGATCAAGTATCCGAGTTCGACAGAGGAAGGATAGTGGCCTTCCGAGATTGTGGATTATCTTTCAGGAAAATCGGTAGTCGTGTTGGACGAAACCAAACAACTGTAATGCGGATATGTGATCGTTGGATGCAGGAGGGTACGACGGACCGGCGTGTTCGATCGCATCCACCTCAGCGCACCACTTCACGTGATGACAGGCAAATTGTGCGCATGGCAGTGACGGATCGCTCAGTCACATCAAGAACCATAGCACAGCACATGCAGTCTGTAACGTATCATCCAGTGTCTGCGCGTACCATTCGACGCTGTTTACAGCAGAGTGGTCTGTCCGCAAGACGTCCATTGCTTTGTCTACCCTTGATGCAGAACCACAGACGTCTCCGCCGCCAATGGTGCGATGACAGAAGGATGTGGACGGCAGAATGGAATGAAATTGTCTTTACTGACTAGTCACGCTTATGTCTGCAACACCACGATGGTCGCATTCGATTCTGGAGACACCGTGAAGAGAGGATGCTGAACAGCTGCGTTATGCACCGCCACACTGGTCCTGCACCGGGTATTATGGTATGGGGCGGTATTGGATATCACTCTCGCACACCTCTAGTACGCATTGCCGGTACTTTAAACACCCAGCGCTACATCTCCGAGGTGTTGGAGCCAGTTGTCCTTCCTTACCTTCAGGGCTTGCCCACAGCCATATTTCAACAGGATAATGCGCGACCACACGTGGCACGCATTGTCCAACGGTTCTTCGTCAATCGCCAGATTGAATTGCTTCCCTGGCAGCCTCGCTCTCCGGATCTTTCGCCGATAGAAAACATGTGGTCCATGGTTGCTCTACGATTGACCCAGATTCCATCCCCAGCTGCCACAGCAGATCAACTTTGGCAACGTGTGGAAGCTGCTTGGTCTGCTGTACCCCAAGAACCCATCCAAAGTCTCTTTGAATCAATGCCGAGGCGTGTAGCAGCGGTGATCTCCAACAATAGCGGGTACTCTGGCTATTGATTTTGGCAGAAACCACACTTCACAGAAGTCTATAAATTTAATCATTTGATTCATGGTCAACATGTTATCTATAAAATAAATTTTGTTGTGATATCTCTTGTCTTTCTTGGTGTTGCAATTTGGGTGGCCAGCAGTGTATATTGGAGTGTTTAAAAATGTTATTTTTATTATCATCATTATTTTATTCATAAAAAGTTATTTCAAATTACATTGAAAAAAAAAAGTACAAACAATACAATAAATTACGTTTTAAAAAATTCAAAAAAGTGTTGATTGCTTCATTCGCCATGTTTTCGTCATTCTCTTTTCCAGATTTTCTAAAATGTTAAATGAGTCACCTTCCATTTTCGATGTAATATAGCGTCGGAGAACATCTTATGTACGCTATATTTTAATTAAACGTAGAAAAAAAGATTATAGGCAGTTCCATATATTCCATATGCTGCCGTCTTACACAGAGCAGAAATTGCATCTGTGTAAGACGGTGGCAGTGTCTCGTTTTCCGTGTCTTCAACTTCACCTTCGTCTGACACTGTGTTTTCGTTTACAATATCTTCATAAATTTGTTCTACATTTCTGAAATCTGTTGTTAAAACATATTTATCACAATTGTAGAAATCTTGAATTGAAACATCCTCATCTTCAACAAGAC
>OU015492.1:149782873-149910373 GCA_907164885.2 Dolomedes plantarius
TTAATCAATGGATAGACCCCTATTTTATTTAAAATCGTAAGTGTACGAACACTTTTGGGAGCCACTGTATATATATATATATATATATATATATATATATATATTCATTTATTTATTTATTTATTTATTTATTTATTTATATATACAGGTGGTTATAAAATAACGGAAACACCTATCAATATTAGTGGTGTTTATGAATGTGCTTCGTATTTCTTAAAAAAAAAGACTAGTCACAGATATAATGTAGTGAATGTATTATTCTACTGTCAGGTAGGAGTAATTAAGCTAAGGGCATCATGCTGTTGGGGGGAACATAGAAAAATATCAAGCCTTGCACACCTTGCGAAATGAGCAAATTGACAGAAAGCGTTTAAAGTAGAGTATCTGTTACTGAAAAACCCCTGGCTAATGTGTGTTTGACGAGCTATGGTATCGAAAGTCATGATAGCATAGAAAGTGCACGTAAAAAATTCTTTGCCAAACAGAATAGTGGACGAAAGGGATAGCTGAGGGAAAGGGAAGACGGACGAGGTATTGAATCAGATTGCGACATGAAGAAAGATAAACAACTGCAATCAAAATGACCGAAGAGCTCAATCTGTATTTCCATGTTCCGGTATCAACCATTAGAGGTAGAAGGGGACTTCACAAGCAAAATACTTACGAAAGAGTAGATATTTCCCAGCCACTTCTAATAGATATCGATACAAAATATCGCTCAAAATGGTGTCACGACCGCAAATACTGGTCGGGCAATGTGTCAAAAAACAACATTTTGTCCGACGAATCATTGTTCACAATGTTCCTTGGAACAGGACGTGCGTATGTCTGGAGAACACCTACACAAGCGTAAGATTCTGTCTGCCTTATGTCAACTGTCAATCATGGAGGTAGATCTATCAGGGTTTGGGAGGATATCTGATGGTTTTCTTTAGGACCTATTGAAACCCTAAAAGGGAGATTGAATGGGAAGGAATATGTTGAAATTTTAGTCCATCCTATGTTGCAGAAAAATTTTCTTGCAGGAGATGGCGTCCTCCCGGATAATAATCCCCCTATACATTCAGCTAAATCTATCAAGTATAGGTTTGGAGAGCACGAAAAAGAAGTCAAATATCTTATCTTGCCCTGTACATTCCCCCCGACTATATATCATCCAACCACTGTGATCTCTATTAGCGGATAGAGCCAGGTATCGATATCCACCACAGCATGTCTACAGGATCTCTCATGATTTTTCCCTGTAAAATTGTATAATATATTCTTAACCATTATTCATGACTAGTATAATCCAATTCCAAGGTGAATCAGGTGGTATTACATAACAAAGGTGATCCAGCGCCGTATTAACAAAGGTTTTCATGATGTTTCTTAGTTTTTCTATTATTTTGATAACCACCTATATATATATATATATATATATATATATATATATATATATATATATATATATATATATATATATATATATATATATATATATATATATATATATATATATATATATATACATAACATCATGTAAAGAATGTCGTTTTCCCCTACCTTTCTCCTCAACTCCAACAATGAACAAATTTTTGGTTTCTGTATTAATAATTGCAGAAAAATAAAATTATGAAAATATTCGAAAGTATAAATTTCAATCTTGTTTTATGTGAAACAAAATTTATATTTGAATATAGTGAGGATTTTTCTTTTTAAATGGTATAGTATTTTGAGTCACCATTGCAAACTTTTTAAAACATTTTTAATGGAAATTTTTATTTATTTCAACAGAAATGTTCTAGTATTGGATATAATGAGCATAGTATTTTGAAAGAAATGTAAATTTACATTTCTTCGTGTTTAAAAAGATAAAGAGTGGAAAGAAATTGAAAGATTAATTTAATTAAGTAATGAGAGAATATTACACATTGAATGGAGTATTATAATCCATTCTTTCCATCTCAGTTACAGAAAGTGATGCACATAGAAAAAACTTAAAAACTGATCCCTTAATTCAATTGAGGGCTTTGATTATGCTTAGTTGAAATTATAAAATATTATATTCTGCTTTTATAGATAATGCTTTAATTAAGTAATTATCAAGATGAATATTTTTACTACATAGCGTTCTTTTGAAATACTCCCTTAGAACTGTGAACAAACACTGATATCATTAATGCCCTTTGAAGAGATCTAAATTCAAAAAAGTTGATTCCAGTGCTTTTTTCAGGAAATTTTAAGATTATTGTCTGGGATAAAAAAGCATATAATAGTTATGTTTAATTGGAGAAATAAAGAAAAGTAAAAACATTTAATATAAAACATTTATTTTTGACGGAAATTTAAGCAAAGTTTGATTGAGAGAAATTTCTCAGATTGATAAATATTTTACAGATCACATTTTTAACTGGAAAATTTCTTTAAATTCATTATGATTTTAAAATAAAACTGTTACTGAATGATATCATTTGATATCATTATGAATTGCAAAGTTTGACAGTGGCAAATTTCTCAGATTGATAAATATTTTAAATCTCACATTTTTAACTGGAAAATGGTATTAAAATGAACCTATTTTAAATAACAAAATGGATAGCGAAATTATATATAATTAATATCAGTATATCTCATTTTTTAAAGATTATAAAATTCCTTAGTATTTGAATGCATTAACGGAAATTACTAATTCTTTAACCTCAAGTTACAGTACTTTAAGGCAATTATCCCTAACCAAGATATAGCAAAAGAAATGTTCACAGAGATAATTGCATCTTGTGCTCTAACACTTAAAAAAGAAATATACCAGTCAGACTAAAACTATTAGTCATATTTACTTTGTGGTATTCATTTTAAGAAACTGCCTTTTATATTTTTCATGTTATCTAGAGTTTCATTGGAAGTCTTCTTGTTCATTTGCGTCGATTGTTTGTACTATGAAAGACAATAAAATTTCTCAAATGTTTTAAATTTCTCTTGATATTTTTATTACCTTAGAAATATAATTTTGCAACAAACTGTTGCTCAAGAAAACTCTCATTCATTATTATAAAAATTTTACTTGAAATTCTATAGTTTTCTTTTCTTTAAATCTCCCGAACGGTGTTGCTAACATTTTTTTCTTTTTTTATATGAGTAAACACTTTTTTATAATATGCAATTATTTGTTTGAAAGTAAAGTAATGTAATATTTTTTGTAACATTTACCCCAATATAATTCAGAGAACTTTTATTAGTTTTACTTTTCCTCACCAAGACAAATTTGTTCGAGATGTTCCTATTATTTAAATAAATTTACCATTTAATGCTATTTACCCCTTATTTGTAGTTTTTATAAAGTAAATAATAACATAATATCTTAATAAATGTTCTGAATTATACTTAGACACGTGTTTAAAATTATGAAAATTATATCATTTGAAAATATTTGTTTTTTTTTCGTGTTTATCTTCCGTATGATTTACTTTGATTAAATAACGAAAATTTGGGAGGTTTGTAATATGAATATTGTGTGTATTTAATTCGAATTTTTAAAAAAATGCATGGTATTGACAGCTGAAGATAAGGGTCAACAAAATTAGAATTTACACTGTTTGCGTTTAATTAAAGATGTACGCATCATCAGAAAATGTGAAAAAAAAATGGATTGAAATTAATAATAAAATGAGTGACAAATTAATTTCGTCAAGTATGCTGATTTCGAAAGTTGTTTTTTATACACATAAGGTTACCGCTTTCCAATCATCTGACTCCATGTGGCTTGTTTTACCTTTTCGGGTTTACAAACTACAGTTGAAATGTTTTGAAAAGAATAGGAATTCTAGTTAGGAAGATATACATAACAAGCATTTCTCTGTTGCTTTGTAAATTTCGACCTTTTATACTGAGGTTTGGTTTGGAGTGCTATGGTCGATTTTCACTACTCGGGAGCTAATTAGACCGGGACTTACATCTTAAAGCCGTTTCCGAACGGCTATAATAATCAGTGCCAAGTGTAGGACTTGATTCCACAGACTTTGGTACCAAATGCCAGCTCAGTAGCCATTCGTGCGCGCTTTTATAATGAGAGAGACAAGTCACTGATTTAACTACTGCATTGAACAAAATCGACTATTTTTGTGAAAAAACTGGAAACGAAATTCCTTCTGTACCAATCGCTCCAGACATTTTCTGAATTAACGTATTTAACGAGAAAGAGTTATATTTTGTTATCGATTTGATATATTTCTGCATATCTATTAAAAAATAACATTAAGACTTCACATCGGTTGCAATTAACCTCTGCTGTTATCGAAACAGTGATAGTCTCGCCTCCTTTAAAATGAAATATAACGAAATAGTATAGCGTTAGGTTCTAAAATTTATTTAGTTTCTGGAAATTGTGAATGTATTTTTTCTTTCTTTATATCGTGATGATACCCTATAAGTTTGTTACTTTCAGAGAAAAATAAATTAAAAATAATACTTTTTTATTGATTGAAATAATTTATTTTTTCTTTAATAAAGGCACCAAAGTGCAAGCAAAATTAGACTTTCTTTCGTTACAGATAAATTTATAAGAAAAATAACAGTTAAATATGAGATATGTGGTATTGGTTGCATGCGCAAATAATAGTTATCCCTGCAGACATGGATGCTAATTTAGCAAATTAGAAAAACTTTCATTTTAATGATGGGTTAAAATGTATTATTTAATACTATTTTATGACACAGTATTAGAAATGTTTTCTGCAGTAAACAGGGGGTATTGATGAATATTTTAAGAACCGAGTAAGTAATTATTAGTAAGTAGAAGTTATTAGTAAGAACCTAGGACAGCAGTAAGTTCTGAAAAAGTTTGGCCATTTACATATATTAATCTCAACTGTGCATTGAATGGTGTGGTGACTCAAAGTCACTGACATAAAATGGTTAGGTCATTTAATTACGTGAGACAGCTATTTTCCAAATCAATTACCAACACATGTCTACCTTTCTCTTTCAAGAGAATATTTCTGATACTTCTTTTCTTAACGTCAAATAAATATTTATTCCCAAATCCCCCCCCCCGAAAATTTAGTTGAAATGCTCCAAGCTGCCATCGAGATCAATAATATGATTCTAAAATACCACAAATTCAGTAACAGAGTCTAGTTCTTTAGACTGGATCCCTAGACAAACAAAATTTGTATGAAGAAGAAGCTAAAATTTGAAATGTGTAGGTATATCACTTTCATGATAATTCAACGAAAGTAAAATAAATGAAATCAGGATTGTAGATTCCAAGCCCTACCAATACAAACTGAGCAAACAATCTTCGCTTAAAGTATCAACGCACATAAATTTATAGAACCTTACAAGGACTTCTGGCATCTTTAAATTGCATTCTAAAAATAATAAAACATTATTAAGGGTATGATAATGCTGAATAATTTTTAAAGAATAGGAATATTTTCACCCAAATCCTGATTCAAAAACTTTAAGTTTTATATAGAATTTGTTTTAGAAAAAGACAGATTTCTACCTTAGCAGCGTTGTAGTAACCATATTGAAGAGTTAGTATAACATCATCAACATGGTCTCAGTACTGGTATTTTACCTTTAAAAGTATATTCTACAGGGTGATTCACTCTTTCGGGGCAATTTCTGTCTAGATTATCCAATCAACCTCTTCTTTTACCTGCAATTACTGAATAACTTCAGGTATCATTTTTCCAAAATCTTCTCCTTGAGACTTAGCATGTTCTATAGAATGATTCACTCGAAAGAGGGGCCGAATATTCTGTAATAACTCTCTTTAGGCTGAAGCAATATGAACCCCAAAAATACGCTACATTCCTTGACGTATGTGTAATCGATTGCATTACATGCGATGCTAGAAATGATGTCCGTTTTCTGCCGGATAAGTTTCGACGCGGCCTCCAAATTCCTGAACGTATAGACACATTTATCAAAGGGAATAGCAGCACAATCACGTTGTATGTTTTCCTTCAAATCTTTCCCAGTGCAATGCTTGTTCCAATAGAATTTTTCTGAAGGATGAAGTCTGGTGTTGTCAGATCTGGTGACCGTGGTGGCTAATGCAGTTTTGAAATGAATCTGTTGCCGATGTAAATCTCAGTTCCCTCCTCGCTCCTTGCCGATGCTTGACACGTTGCTTCATCTTGCTGGAAATAATCTCTCTTAACTCACGATCATCCAGTATATTCACGAACTCTTCAAACATATCCAGGTGCATGTTGGTGTCAAAGGATGTGGGGCCTATGATGCATGACTGAAACATTGCGCATTACACACCATTTTTTATGATGGGGTGGTGTTTTGACTGTGGCAAAAAGATTTTCAGAGGCCCAAATACGGGTTGTTTGAGACGAACCACGCCCCACCCGAGAATCATATGATATGTTGGGCTATCTACTGAGGAGCACGGTGTACGCTATTTCGTTCAGATGACTTCGCCCTACCGAGAGTTATTTCAGAATATTCGGGATCTCTGCCGAGTGAATCCCCCTATAGTTATCCTATATTGTTTAAGAAAACTAACTGTATTGGGATATAACTTATTGTAACTAGCTAAAACTTTTTTAAACAGTAGATTGCCTTTAGTTTTCTTGCTGTACTCTTAAAAAGGGATTTTGTTACATCCTTTATGTTATTTAATACATTTCTTTTCTGACTATCAGCATAATTCACTATTATAACCTCCATTATTATGTTATTTCCCCTAAATAATTTTATTTATGCACTAAATTACTGCGCTGATCTTTTTCTAACAACGAATTTTTATTGTTTATATTTTCAAAGCAACTTTGCAACTTAGGCCACTTGTTACGTTCTCCTGCTTTTTAAAATCCTTAAAACTATCTAAATATACAAATTTAAATGAATTTTCATTGTTGAAAAAGAAAATATATAACGATTCCTTAAATAACCCTTCAATTCAATTCTTATTAGTATTAACAATAAAGTAATTTTGTAAACAATAACTTATTTCTTTAATACACAGTCCAGTCATATTACCGTTACCACCTGTCAAAATCCAAAATGAGCATTTTTCGTGGGGTGGACCGCTGCGAGACGGGCAGGAAGAGAGTCATTGAGGTTCTGGAAGGTAATCAAAGGGGTGTGGAGACATGCCGACTCCAGTTCCGTGAACTGCTGCTGTAGGTTGCGCGGTTGAGTATAAATGGCGCGAACAACCCCATCGAGTTAGTCCCGCAGATTCTCGATTGGGTTTGAGTTCAGGGAATTTGTGGCCAGGGGAGTACGGTAAACTCCTCCTGCAGCTCTTCAATACACGCACGTACACTGCGAGCTGTATGACACGTCGCATTGTCCTGCTGAAATGTTCCACCGTGCTGAGGAAACATAATCTGGGAACCTGATCATGCGACTGATGCATACTTCCGTTGATCCATCGTGCCGTCCATAATAATGTACTCAGGGAATGACACGAAAACATTCCCCAGACCCTAACACGGCATCCTCCAGCTTGGACCCTAACGACAATTGTTTCAGGGTATTTGTTTTCTGACGTTTCATGCCGTATACGCTAACTTCCATCTGTCCGATGTAGCATAAAATATGATTCATCAGAAAAAAGCCACCTGTCGCCACTCAACCGAAGTCCATCTGCGGTACTAGCCTGAAAATTACAGCTTTCGTTGCCGATGAACAGCCGTCAGCATAGCTGTATCAACCAGCTGTCTGCTGCTGAGCCCCATACGCAATAGTGTTCACTGAATTGTCGTTGAGGTTACACTTTCCCAATATCCCATTGGTTCATCTGGTAGGTCCTTTAGTCAGCGGTTGCACGTCTAATCGCCTGAACGCATCTCCGCTATTGTCGTTTACCTCTGTCATGTATGACCCTTGGTGCACCACTACGGTGATTTTTACATTGGGTCATTTTGCATAAACGGCACACTTTTACCACGGTGGCACGCGGAGAGTTCACAAAATAAGCTGTTTTGGCAATGCCTCTACCCTTGGCCGGAAACCGAACATCATGTCCTTTTGAACGTCAGATAAACCTCTCCGAATCTGCATTACTCCAACGATTGCAATGTTTTTCCGCTGACCTCGCACACCCTTTATATACCCTCCACTGCTAGTGCTGCCACGTGCATTCTTCGATTGGTTTTTTTCGCACCCACATCCGAAGTAGGTGGTGACCGCATTCATTTGTCGGGACTGCGAATATGCCCGAATTTTGCACATTTGCATGTGTTGACACATGTTGGTGTTATTTTTTGTAACTTTCCAATATGGTTACAAAAATTTTTCTAAGAACGGAAACTTCTATGCTTTTTTAATAAATTCCGTATAAAACTGCGTTTCCAAATGATCCTCTAGAAAATATCGAAATATAATTCTTTATTGTAAAGTTAAAATATAGTCTACTATTTTAATGATAAACGATTTTCCCTTGAATATAAAAGAGAGAGAAAAATCAATATACGTTATAAATTAATTCTAAGATAAATTAAAGAAATAACTTTTATTCAACCATATGTTACTTATTCCTTTAATGCAGAAACATTGTTTCAAGAAATATTAATAATTACCAACAATAAAAATCACTGTTTCGAACATGAAAAATTACTGCTCGTTAAGAATGAAATCAAGTTCTAAAAAATATCATCCTTATACCACATTTATAACCTCAATTTTTCCCTCCAATGGGTTTTTAAAAGACCTGCAGCTCTCCTTTCGAAAATCGAGTGGAGTGAAAATCGATTAAACCGAATAATAAAGAAAATTACGGCAAAAGATCATATTGCATGCAAGGGAATTTACTTCGGACTTCTTCCATAAATACAACAACAAAAAAATGAAAATCCAATCAATTTTTACTCCAATGCTTCTTTTAAGAAAGTTTTTTTTGCATTTCCTACATCCAAATTTTATTTTTTTTTATATGGAAAGTGAAATCGATTGGTGTACCTTAAAATGCGAAAAGAAAATAAAGTTATTTTAATTAAGAAATTCAAAAGTAAAAATTTAACTTATATCCGAGTGCTTTTTTGTGATGGGAGTTCAATTAAATATACATCATTTTCAATGAAATGTACATTGTTGAAAGTTAATTATTTTCCTTCAGCTGAGCTGTAGGAAGGGAGAAAAAAAATATTCTTAAAAAGTAAATATGAAACGCAATTTCAGTCAGGAAAGTATTAAGTCACAAACATCCTGCAATACTTTTTTTCCTGATGAATAACTAGTTTTTTTCTGTTCGTTTTGTTTACAGATGTGGGTCTAACGAAATTTTTGTTCCTAACATTCTGACTAGAGATGTAAAAGCTGAAAATTTTCTGTAAATAATGGAGAGAATATGGGGAATGCGTTTTTATGTAAAAGAGAATATTTAAGATTGAGAATGGAATTTTTATCTTCAAAAGCATGGAGATACATTCCGTAGAAGATGAGGAACAAGAAATGATGGAAACATTCTAAATGAAGAAAATGTTACTTGACAAAATTCGAGATGTCTGTTGTACAATCTAATTTATTATTATACAATGTGAAAACAAAATGCTATTTTGCGATATTACGAAACTGGAGGTATAACTCGAAGAGTACGAAAATATGTTTTGGATACAAAAGTGGGATTCCAAAAACAGGTAAAACCAATTATCCAGAAACATTACATCCTGAAACAAGAACCTTTTTTTTAACCTGAAGCAGCAGTTTGTTTTTACATTGTAGGGTGTTAGCAAAAAAGGGGGGGAAGGGAGGCCAGAGATGGTCCAGAAATCATGGATGTCTATCATTACAATGTGCTTTTATTTATTTTAACACACTAGAGAATTATGCACTTCTACCCTAACTTTGGGTACGTATATCTTGAAGTGGCACTCTAAGTAATTTCATTCAAACACAGTTCTGACATAACAGCAATGTTTATTCAAATATTTGCAATTGTAAATTTTGCTTTTCAACATTAAGCAATCGTACTACTAGTACGATATATGTATATATATATATATATATATATATATATATATATATATATATATATATATATATATATATATATATATATATATATATATAGCATTCATGCAAGGGAAATACAATTCAATATATTCACTTGTATAACTACTCATTCACGAAAAATACACTTCAGTAATTTCATTCAAACACAGTTCTGACACAACAGCAATGTTTATTCAAATATTTGCAATTGTAAATTTTGCTTTTCAACATTAAGCAATCGTACTACTAGTACGATATATGTATATATATATATATATATATAGCATTCATGCAAGGGAAATACAATTCAATATATTCACTTGTATAACTACTCATTCACGAAAAATACACTTTGCAATACTCACAGATATTTTGAAATTCAACCAGCAGTGCTGTCACGTAAACCTTGGGCCTACAAGAACTCGCGTAGGTTTGAAGCAACCTAGCTATGCCTCAAGCGGGTGCTCGCAAAACTCAACTATTATTAAACCAGACACTAAGCCTAGCTCCAGCTCGATACTTCGTTTTGCCAGCAATACTCCTCCTTTAACTTTCTCTCACTTCCTCAACACTTCGTCTCTTTAAACTATCTGCTTGGTATTTATACCAACCGCGTATGCGGCAATTAGCATATCTTAAGCGGCTTCTTTAACTTTATTCACCTAAAATTTCGATTTTTGTGAATCGAATCTTATGTAAACCTTACAACACTTTAGCAATTCTATTGTTGACAACTGTGGCCTGACAACCAGGTATTTCTAAATTCTTTCAGAGATAAACGGAAACCGCAGCTACAATATTCCTATCTATCCACGAGCCCCGCCCATTCATCTTGTATATTAATATCATTAATATAAAAATTAAATAAAGTTGAACGTCATTTTTCAATTAGGAATGTTAGAGCCCAGTGCTAGTCCAGTCACAGAAAACTTTCGTTTTTTACCAATTTTGACTATGAAGGATTTCCAGTTCAGCTTCCTGCTCAAAGTCTGAAATTGGTCCAAAAGCTAGTGAACTGTATTAGAATTTATTCAAACTTTATTATAGCACTTGATGTTTAAAAAAAATGTTTTACTGAGAATCAAAGCAAGTGGAAGGCTGTTTGATTCAAACACGGAATCTTGGACGTATTCAAAGTGTTTTATTAAAATTGCCTTAAAATTTAACTAAGATTCCTACTTTAAAAAAAAAATTAGGCAGGTGGAAGAATTGCAAAATTCTCTTTATAAAACTCTTTTAATATCCACAATTCTTATACAGCTTTTGCGCAGCCATCACTAATGTTTGTCAAAGATCAAATTCCTCAAACGTGCCAAACACAGTTTTACAGTAATCCGTTTCATGTAATCCTTCTAAGTGATTGCTGGTACGTGTTGAGGTTTCGAGGATAAATATTTTGCCTTTCTTTGCCTGTTCAGTTTGTAAGGCATGATTGTATGAATACATGACAACTTCCGTTACTATTTCCTTTTTGTTGTTTCACGCATAATGATTTGAATATCTATCAGCAAAAACATCCAACTAATTGATAACTGTGCGTATATTTATTTTTCTTTTTAAAGTTTTTTTTCCACATTTTTTATTTACAGACGTAAGGTATCCAATTACGTTCGAAGTAATTTTTTTTTCAAAAATTGCTCTTAAGAAAATTTCTGTATTATTTTTTGAAAGAATGTATTACAAAAATATGGAAATGAGAAAAATAATTGATCAAAACTCTGTAGCTTTTTAACAAAATTGGAGGGTTTTTGTGGAAATTGCTAAATTTGTATATAAACGGCTCTAACTATAGAAAAAATAACTATTCATATATCATTAATTTCTTTTTATTATATGAACGTAAGACACTCGTGAGTGTAATGATATATAAGCAAATCGACATTGTGAAATCCAAAAGATATACAGGTGATTACATGCAATTATAAGTAAAACTTCAGTAATTCCACGTAAGATTTTTTCCAATTTAAACGCGCTCCATAAATTTTCCCTTTTCGCAAGGTCTGCAAGGATTGATATTTTGCGATGTTCTCCCAAAAAGCACGATGCCCTCAGTTTCAGTACTTCTATCTGATAGTAGAATAATACATACAATATATTATATAAAAATATACCGGTGTCCAAACTTGTTTTTTAAGGAATACGAAGCACATTCATAAACGCCACTAACATTGAGAGGTGTTTCCATTATTTTTATAACCACCTGTGTATTATAATTAAAGTTTAACAATTAAAAAGATGTAAAAAAAGAACAACTTGTGAGAATGACCTGAAATTTGCCCTGAATGTACACAATGAAGGGGGAAAGGGTATAGGTAGTTGGACATTTTAGATATAGATGGTGGTTTATTCGCCATAATAAACAAAATTATAAACATGTCATGCCCACTATTTTGCATTTGTTATAACAAAACGGATTACCTGCCATATCTTTCATATTACATCTGAAAAGCTCATCAAGAGTCTATTAGTAAAGGATCGGGCATTGCATCAAGAACGATGATTGTGTCCCGGACAGTAAAGGGAATAAAAAAATATGGTTGTGGTCCAATGACTGTCCCGGGTCTGGAGAAAGTGATTTAGAAACTAAAAAACAGACACACACACACACACACACACACACACACACAAATATATATATGTATATATATATATATATATATATATATTTATATATATATATATATATATATATATATATATATATATATATATATATATATATACATGTGTGTGAGTGTGTGCATTTTAAGTAAATAAGCACATAGATACATAAATGCATCTATTCACGTACAAATATAAAAATCTTACAGTATAGGCTATCTTACAGATAAGTAATTTGCAATATTACATACATGATATTAAAGACTTGCATTTTTTACAGTCCGAAACCACAGCTACAGTGGTAGATTTAAATCAGCTTCGCTACATTCGCTTTCTAAATGCAGGAAAATAAGTCTTTACCAACTCATTTGTCTCCTTAAAAATGCATGCAGATGCACTTCAAATTTCTTTCGCCAAACTGGTATTTGTTTACGAAAAAATTCTCTTTGGATTTCATAATCAAGTCCCGCTGCTCTGTATTAAAGAAAAAAAGGTTATAAATATATCAAACGGTATCAAGAAAATTGATAACGAAATGAATTTTTCTCTCAAAAGAAACGTATTTCAGAACATAGAGAAAAAAAACAGATAGAATTAAGTACTTTTAGGTATAAATTCTATATGCGAGAATATTTCATGGAAGGGGATTTAATTTCAATTCAATATTTTATGGGACTTTTTTAAAAATAAACTGTTTAGAGGTAAATAATTAAATTTCACATATTTAAGATTTTTTTATGCAGGAGAACAATACGTTTTTTATCTTTTTAAATTATAAAATGGAATTCTAAAATCAATTTTTTTATTCTAGGAATTTTCAAACAACCAACAAAATTTCCATCACAATAGGCTTTGAATTAAGTTAACTGAAATAGATGAAATAATAAAATAAATAAGGTTAAACGTTTTACGGATGTTAATCATTCGAGACGTTTACGAAGTTCACCGTGTACTCCGTAAACGTGTACTTTGTAAGTGCGTATTTCGTAAACGTGTAATTTCAGAGGTTAATTACACGTTTAAGAAGGTCTTGCATGGTATGAAGTAATTTTATTTTATTCAATATTCTCCTCTTCGGCTAATAAAATAAATAAGGTCAAACGTTTTACGGATGTTAATTATTCAAGACGTTTACGAAGTTCACCGTGTACTTCGTAAACGTGTACTTCGTAAGTGTGTATTTCGTAAACGTGTAATTTCAGAGGTTAATTACACGTTTACGAAGTACGGTCTTGCATGTTATGGAGTAATTTTATTTTATTCAATATTCTCCTCTTTGGCTGGATACTTTAATTATACCTATACTTAAATTGTCTATTACCTTTCATTTCAGGGTCACGAAACGAAGCTAAGTTTCAAGAAGGATGAAGATAGAGTTGGAGAAACGAAAAGTTAAACGGTTAATTATTCGTTGACGTGTACATATAAATCGCTTTTGGTCGCAGCGAGAGAATAAAAACAGACATGTAACTCATTGTTAGCATAAAAAACCTGAAGAAATTAGGACTACTTATTACGGGGTTTGATCTTTTTGTTCAAGTAAAATATTTTGCAGTGTGTAGTTCAAACGGATGGTTCAAAATGTAAGTTGCCTGTAATTATTGGAATATTATCATGAATACACAGGACGTTTAAGGCTGATGTGTACTAGTCCAATTCAGGCGTTCCCGTTGAAAAGTGGGGAAGTGCCGAGATTTCCGAAGAGTATTTTTTCACTGATATAAGGGTTTGTTCTGGTCTGGAAAAGTATTTAACCCCTTCTGCCTGATTCTCCCCAAACACCAGTGGATCCATGTATGGATCCAGAATTGTAAATTAACTTTATTTATGTAATTTTTACATAAATCAATGTAGATATCGTTGTATTTCTATATGTAAGGTTTAGATATCGTTATATTTCTATATGTATAGATTTAGATATCGTTAAATTTCTATGTGTATCGATTTAAATATCGTTATATTTCTATATGTATCGATTTACATACCGTTATATTTCTATGTGTATTCATTTAGATATCGTTATATTTCTATATGTATCGATTTAGATATTGTTATATTTCTATATGTATCAATTTAGATATTGATATATATATATATATATATATATATATATATATATATATACTAGCATTATTACCCCGAGTTGCCCGGGTAGATATATAGATATAAAATATTTCATGCATTCCATCAAAAAATTACTGGGCTTCACTCCCGCTCTTCATGTGCATCTGGCCAGACAGAATGCGCTTAGCACGTTTCGACTGAAATGATATACAAACAATAAGAAAGAAAGAAACTTTGAGCCTGCGGACCTTCGTCTGATTTTAAGGTCATTCCCAACCCTCTTTCTCCCGCGCATTGAAATTTGACCCCCCGCCCTCCGTCATCCTCAAACCACCCCTCTTAACGCAGCTGGCCGAGGGGAATCCACAGGGGGTAGACGCACCTCTATCGGGCACAAAAAACATTAAAAAATTAATTAAAAAAAAACTAATTGAGACCCAAATTTCGTTTTCCTGATTTAAGTTTCTCGGGTCCAAAACATTAAAAGTGCCGAATTTGGTCCCGGTGGGTGAAACAGTCTATGATTCTATAGCGGACAAACAAACAGACAAGCTCTTATATATATATATATATATATATATATATATATATATATATATATATATATATATATATATATATATATATATATATATATATATATATATATATATATATATATATATATATATATATATATATATATATATATATATATCGATTTAAATATTGATACCTATAGCTCTACTTATTAATACGAATAAAAGCATCTCATTTATCTGAAAACTACTACTTGATATTTTATATCTAAATGCCCGAAGAACGGGTTTTGCATGTAATCTTCATATACATATGCTGGTACGGAAGGGGTTAAGTGCCTAGTTTGTTTGGGCTAGTTCGGAGCTAGGCATTTACCTCCTTTTCCATGACGTTAGCCTTGGAACAAACCCTTGTGTCAGTGAAGAAATTCTTTTTGGAAATTTTGGCACTTACCTGCTTTTCAATGGGAACGCCCCTATTAGATTCGCTCACCCCAATGTTAATTTAATATATGGAGAAAATATGCCTACTGTTGGCAGCTATATAAATGCTGATAATCCAGTAAAAATGGTAGTTTCCGAAAACCTGAACTTTTCTGCACCTAGCAACACGATTCATTTTATTAAGTTCATCCACTAAAGGAATTTACAAGACTTTTAAAAGACTCTTTACTAGATTTGTTTCCCGAATAACTTAAATTTTAAAATGTTACTTGAATTAAAAAACTGAAAAATGCCCTAAAGTGTAAAATTTATTTCTCTATTATGGAGTACAATTAAAAAAATCTTTAAATGCAAGTTTGCAATCCTTGGACACATTTTCTGCATAGGTTAATACTGAGGTGAGATAAATCCAGTAGAGTTAGTACACAGTAGTCTTAAGGAAATATTTCGTTACAAATTCATATAAAGAAAAGAAAGTTTGCTTTAATTATCGAATATTTAGTCAATCATACCTTTTTGCATTCCATATGAATTACTAACATTAAAAACATTAATTTGAATCTCTGTAAAGCACATGTTAAAATGTTCACAGATTTTTAGCAGTAGGTGGCATTATGCTTCTGAAAATTCCAATTCAATTTTTTCCCTATTTCAGCAGCAAAATTTTATATTTATAAGATGACACAATTTTTTCAGTTTCTTTGAAATTTCGCTTTCACATTTCGAGTTAGAAGGTAGAAGAAATTTTTATTAAGACAATATACTTTAATAATAATTTCCTGGAGAAAAATGAAACAATGAAATGAAATCTAACAATGAAATTTAAACTAAAAGTTTATCACAGAAAATTTTTTTTGCTGGGATTTTAAACAACGCATCCGAGAAATAACTCATTTTAATTCCTTTTTATACCTTCCCATACGATATCTGACATTTATACGGATTTCATTCCATATCGCAATAAAAGCACGGAATATTTTTTTAAAAGTGTCTTTATTAATGCATGTTTAGTTACAATAGGTGTATTATCTTTACGTAAAAAAAGCATAATTCTTTGAAGTCATGGGATGAGATTTTCTTTTCAATTTTGTTTGTTTTCATCATCGTCTTTTTTAAATATAGTTTTTAGTTTAAAAATAAAACACTTTTACACTTTGATTTTTTTATTCAGAATTACGACCACAATTATTACTCTAAGTTTAAAAAAAATGTTCAATGTTTCATTGCTGTCCAATTTTTTTTCTGTTTGTTGCCACGTATAATGTATTTGATTTTGTTATGCATAGGGAAGAAAAAATATCTTGCATGTTTGTTTCGAATGGTTTGGTATCGTTAGAATATTATGTGTGTTCAAATTGTATACGATTATTCACCTAAAATTAATTCATATTAGTACGAAAATCTGTCTATTTATCTTTCAAAATTACCATGGCAAAATGCCAATAAACCTCTGTCTATATAGTATTCGGGGAAGATAAGATGGGGATGTTAGGAATAATTTTATAAAATTGTTCTTCTAATTAATTATAAATACTTCAAATTCATTATAAATTAAGTCATTTTCGATACTTTTTTTTAGTTTAGTTTCTTATCACAACTTTTATGAATAGAATATATTTAAAAATTTCATTTTTTTGCTAAGATATGTTAATTAAATAGGTCTCTATAACATTATTCAATATCTTTATAATGGTTGATATACATTAATTTTGAATCCCATATTGTATCTATACATATACCTGAGAAAAATTTAGAATGATATAATTTTGGGGTTGAATTTTTTGGGTTAGAGACACGTGTGTTAAAGGGATAAATAAATTAAAGCAATATATATCTTTCTTAGTTAAGAAAGTAGTTTCTAAGTTCTTAGTTTCTAAGTTTAAAAAAAAATAAAGAACCTTTATTTTCTTAAAACTAAGAAACCTACTGACTAAGAATGAACTTACCAATTAATAATCCCTTTTTTAAAAATAAATAATTAAAACCTGTTTTAACTGGTTTTGCATCCGAGTAATTTCTAACGATCCAATTTATATGACATGCTCATCTTTGGTGACAAATTTAGGGCTGCCTGACGAAAAATTGTCTAGGATGTTTACGAGAGTGTTTAGTATTCATAGTTTTATCAACAATGTAAAGTATTTCGAACGCAAAGTATGTAAAGCAATTGCAACACTGCACTACCTTCAACATATCTAAATGGGGGTACGACCCAATTTACAACTAATTATTTCCATTAAATTCGGCACCTTCAGGTAAATCATTCTGCGTACTGAAGTGTCAATGATGATTATCGCTATACTACGATTCATTTCCAGCGATCTAGTGTCCAAATCTGCATATACTATATCAATTGCCTCGGGTATTTCACGCTGTCTTCAGCGATCTTGAGACAGATGCAAAGGAATATCAACCCCCATAAGCAAGAGTCTTCGTTGTACACTCGCGTTAACCCTTTGAGGGTCGCAGTTTGCACAGTGCAAATGCCTAAATCTAGTCATTTTTTCACTTGTATTCAATGAATTTCGGTTACACAAGCAAAAGAACGGTTAGTATTGCCACCTGTTATCAGTTTAAAGAAGTAAAAACATAATGCAAACTTTAATTAAAAATTTTTTCAAGAATCTTTAGGTTAAAAAAATTGGGAAAAAAATCCTCACAGTGCAAACGGTGGAGGTTGTTACCCCTAAAAGGGTTAAGAAAAGCCTTGCAGACATCACACATTGTTTAAAAGACATGTGTGCGTGATAAATTGAGCTTAAATTTATCGTTCTGTTTAAAACTCTGTCGTATTCAGTTGTTTTTATTCAGTAATTATTTTTGGTTAATTTCTTTACAGATAACTTTCATTTTATGTTAATAAAATATCAACAATTGACGCATTCGAATTCCAAGATAATCTGAAATTTCATCTACTTTTCTCATGGGGTATCTAATATCATTGCATATCGAATGCCTAATTTAGATATCTGAGATTGGAATATATATTTTCACCTTCCCAATTCTCTCTTAAGAGACCATTAAGTGTATTCATAACTGATAAAAACACATTTTTGGGTAATTAAATTCCTGATTGGAACATGATGTAGGAACGCTTATATATCATTGGTACATAAAAATCTGGAATACACACTTATCTATAAATACAGTGTGTATCTATACCATAATACCGAAATCTTGAAAATCTTTGTACAAGTATATGTTATTGCACTAAACAGCAAAAGGAAGGGGGGGGGGGAAGAAGAAAAAATTGAAAATAACACACTCATTGTTTTATTATTCAGAAACTACCATTAAAAGTTCACTTGACAGATTCTGAGTAAGGACCACCTTGAGTAGAACTTCCTTCATGGCCTTCGAAAATTTCAATCGAGTGTTCTTATAAATTGAAATAGGTAATACCTTAACAAATTGTTATGCTTCAGTGTTAACCCATTAATGCCGACTTCGTTTTCTTTAACCATTTTTGCTACTTCTCTCATATTTGTATGTTTTAAGTCTATTAATGTGTATTATACTAAAATTATATTTTTAGTTGCACTTTAACTAGGTTTTTTTTACTGGTACGTTTTCGTACCAATCGGCGTTCGTGTGTAGTACACATCGAGAATAAAAGCTAATATTAAATTTATTTATTAATGAAAATAATAACAAAATCGGGAATACCACAATTAAATGAAAAGCACGTTTCTGACAGAATAAAACAATAAATGTCCATTGAGTGCAAACATGATAGTTTTTATGGCACTGAGGATGCAGTGGTACATTACACTTTTCGCACTTGTAGCTGCTTCTGACGGAACAGTTCTTGCAACGGGCATGTTCTTGATCTGATCTGATTCACCAGTGACTATTCTTGTCAAATCTTATTTGTGAGGGCGCTTTATACCTAAATTAAATTGGCTTACCTGGCCCTCTAGGCAATGTTCCATAAGTGCCTAACAGTTCCTGTGAGCATTGTCGTACGAACTCAAGAAATGGGATTTCATCAATATCATTTTTCATTTTATACAATTTCCATCCATTTATAACACTGGCACTAAGTCCAAAGAAAACATTGGTCACCACCACTTTTTAGAACTAATTCTTACGCGATAATTTGCCACAGCTTGATCAACAAGGTCGACACCACCCATATGATTATTATAAATTTTTAGCTGTAGTGGCATGGAAACATTCATTTTCTTTTTTTCTGCGGCCCTCCATCGAGTAGCAGATGCAATACATTTTGTAGAAACTTTATTACTTGCAACAATAACAACTTTATTGTCCTTCCATATACGACGATACTGATATCTTCATGACATATGTATTCATATGTCCACCTTGCCGACTTTTTCAAGATTTCTTTGGATTATAAAGGAGCATTTTTCAGCCTGTTTTCTCTCAATGTCCCGGTTCCTGCTATGCCTCTTTTCGATAGATATTTCAGCAAGGTAATGCTAGTAAATAAGTTTTCCATGACAACATGTGTCCCAGGTGGGATCTCGCATTTGTCTAGTAACCCAAGAACAACATCGTCACCTTGGCCTAAATCAGATTTAGATAATTTTGTAGATGCTCCACAATAAGGTTCATCATGCAATAAAAGACCATTAGAAGAACACATAGTCCAAAGTTTGAAGCCAAAACGTATTGGCTTACCACTTATGAATAGTTTTAGTCCGTGGTGCCCGAAATATGGAATTATAGACTCATCTACACTCAAAATTTTATACCAACAGCATAAAAGCCTGACTTTCAAATGGCAACAATTTATAAAATACACTTGTATAACAATGATTTAAAAGTCAAAATATTATTTAAAAAAATTCTAATTCAAACGTGAAAGATTTTCGATTTTAATTCAAACGTGAAAGATTTCCGATTTTAATTCAAGCTTGACTATACATTAGCCGGTTGGTACGGTTTCGTACCAACGATATATAAGTTTTTATATTTTATAATACAAAGCAAAACATGACTTTCGAGTGGCATGAATTTATAAAATACACTTTTAAAACAGTGATTAACAGTCAATATATAATTTTGAGATAAATCCAAAACTCTAAACTTAATATTTTCTATGTGATGTCAGAGGGATCTTGTTTCACGACGCTTTCACCTGAGCATAACGTAAAATAACAACAAGAACTTGAGAGCAAATGGAGGAAAATCTATTTTTCCCGCTATCAGTGAACTATTCTTGAAGCACATGAACAATATTGGACAACTAGACACATTTAGTGCAGAGAAAAAAAAATATTCTTAAGCTGGTATGTTTTCGTACCAATCGGCATTAATGGGTTAATGAACACAAAATGCACATGCAGATACTATTAAGCTTTTGCTTATCATTAGTAGACTCTTATATTCAAATACATTGGTTTGAATTAATTTGTTAAGTTTATGGGTAGTGTTTACATGAGTGTGAAGATTTTATGTTTTATTTACAATAAAAAGGCCCATGAACAAATAAATATGAGAAATCTGTGATATAATTTAAACAAATTTTTAATTGCATTAGGGACATTTAGTTTATATCTATATATATATATATATATATATATATATATATATATATATATATATATATATATATATATATATATATATACAGTGCCTCCCAAAAGAGTTCGTACACTTCCGAATTTCAATGAAATAGGGGTCTAAACATTAATTAAAATGAATATTTCAGATTGGGTATTTAATAAAAAGATCTATAATCTATTCTTAACAAAACTACATGAAATATTTTGAAAATATAGTAAAACTTTATTTTTAAGAAACCAGTAATCAAAAAGTAACAAAAACTTTATCTCACAAAAGTCAACGTACACTGAAATATTTTCGGATTAATTCATAATGAAAATTATCGTCAGGCGCTTTATTTTTATTTTTGAACTGTGGTGGCATTTAAAATATCGTTTGGCTTTAATTTTTGCTTGCCTTCTCCGTAATATTGTATTTATTATTTACAAATGGCTCGTAGTCGGAAAGAAACAACAAACAGCATTCGAAAATTGATTATTTTTCATCATAGTAGTGGTAAATCAGTTCGGAATATTGATAAATTACTTAATGTATCCCATTCTACTGTGCAGTATGTGAAAAAACGCTTTAAAGAAGAAAATTGGATCGAAAACAAGGTAAGAAAAGGCCGTCCGGCAAAGTTAACAAAACGTGATCAGAGATTTATAATTAGAATATTTGTTAAAAATTCACGTTTGAGTGCTGTAAAAGTTTCTGCAGAATTCAATGAAACATTTTCTACTTCAATATGACCTGAAATTTTTTGACGAGTTCTCAGAACAGCTGGATTACATGGGCGTTCTGCCCATAGAAAAGTTTTTGTGAGTGAGAAAAACAGAAAGTTTAGGCTTTCCTTCGCACTATCAACTAAAGCAATCTATTAGCAGACGTTTAAAAGCTGTTGTGGATGCTAAAGGATATCTTAATAAATATTAATTTAACGAGAAATTAGAATATTTACAAATTATTCATGGTTATTGAAAACAATTTCAGCCTGTGTCTAGACGAAGAGTTTGAGAAATGTTTTGAAAATCTCCCCCTTGTCGCATTTTTTCTGCAATTTAATCTTTGCACGAACATGTGTGTTTTGCGTAAAATTTTTATGAATAGAAGAATATGTTTGGTCTTATTTTGAAATGCTCTCCAGGAATTAATATTTATAGATGGAAATAATTATTTATTTTTTTATTAAGTAAACAAACTATACATTTCCAAAACATCACGTTTATAATTAATATTTTAAAATCACCGGAACCTCTTTATTTATCTCTTACGTAAACTAAATACTTGTGAGGTAAGATTGGTTTATAGAATAATTCCTTTTTTTTCTGGGGATATATATTTTTATGCCAATTAATAAATAGAGGGCAGCTAGAACTGAAATGATATTAAATATTTTAGCATTCAACAATAATGGCATTTTAACTAGAACGATAACACTAATGGTCTGATAGTCAGAAGAAACTAAATTTGACTTAAAACTAAGGACACAAGTAAAATCAAAATTAGGAATTAAAAATGTCCCTTTTTAGTATTTTATTCTTGAAAGATCCCCAGATGTCTAAAAATTTCTATTATCGCTTTGTTTAACATTAAAGCCAAATATGTGTTTTTATACTACTATTGTGCCAAATTTTATATAATTATTGAAAATATTATAACTAACATATTTCTTTTATTAGATGTATACAGGTTATGATTCATACTTTTTAAAGATAGGATAATCTAATGACTACCAACGAAATTCTGTCAAAAGGGAATGAAAAGAGTACCAGGTCTACAACATTAGCATATATAGTATTGCCATTTTAAGGGCACTGTCCAATTAGAAATTACAGCCAAGCATTGCAAATGCTTAACTCCTAATACAGTGGTTCTCAAACTGCGCGCCCAGAGTTTTTTCAGGTGCGCCCCGTAGTAATCCTAAAAAATCTATCCAGATATGAAAAGCAAATGTATAATAAGTTCATAGTACACATTTATATTATACCATTTCTTTACGAACACTCGGCTTGTTTCATTGCAACGTTATTATGAGAGTTATAAGTCACTTTTTTTGCAACTAGCTTCTGATCCGCAAATTTTTTACGCGTTTAAAACATGTAACAAACGTGGCTGGAACGGCATGGTAACACTGGCACTAGCTTTCAATCACGTAGCAACTGTCAGTGTTGCATAACAGGCGTTGGTAAGTGGGCGTGTCGTGTGTTGTGAATTGCCATCGAGAGTAAATGTATTGTGCCTTTTACAGCTTTCAAAATAATTACTGATGATATAATTGTCTTTCTTAAGAATAATTCACCCAGATAAATGGATAAGTTTCTTAAAAAGAAGCGTGACATTGATGAATGTAATCCTGAAAGTGAGCAAACCTCAAATGTGGAAATTTATTCTAGTAGTAAGAAAGCAAAATCGCGACCGATTCAAAAATACGATGATAGTTATATAAGCCTTGGCTTTTCTTGGACCGGAAACGTTGATAATCCGCAGCCAGTATGTTTAGTTTGTGGACTAAAAATGTCAAATGAATCAATTCTCCCTAGTAAATTTGGTAAATATTTGAAAAGTAAACACTCTCATTTACAAGACAAACCCTCAAGTTATTTTAAGAGAATGTCAGAACAGCAAAGAAAAGTAGGTGATTGTTTTAAAAGTTTAATGACTGTTTCTGATAAAGTTCAAATTGCTTCTTACGAAGTCTCAGAACTGATCTCACAAAATATGAAAGCTTATACTTTGGGTGAGTCACTTATTTTATCTGCTTGCCGAAAGATTGTCAGTAAGATGTTATGAAATGAAGCAGCTATGAAAATAAGCCAGATACCTATGTTCAATGATACTGTTAACAGGCGAATTTTGGAAATGTCTTCTGATATAAAGAAAATTGTATGTGGGAATAAACTCCAGTGTTCTGATTTTGCACTACAAGATGACGAGTCAACTGACATTATCTACAAGGCACAGCTCATAGCATCAATTCGTTTCATTAAAGAAAATCAAAAAAACAAATCAGTTTCTGTTTTGCAAGGAATTAAGTCTGACTACAAAAGGTGCGGACATTTTTAACATTCCGAAGAACTACCTTGATAGATGGCAGTTATCGGGGAAATCGTATGTAGGCATTTGCACAGATGGAGCTCCTTCTATGATAGGCTGCAACAAGGGTCTTGTATCTTTTATAAAGGAACAAAATGAAAATGTTATTGTAACTCATTGCTTCCTTCATAGAGAGGCATTGATGTCATGAACAATAGGAGAAGATATAAGAGAGGTCTTAGATCAAGTTGTTAAAATGGTGAACTTTACTAAAACAAGACCATTTAAATCATGCCTATTTGAACAGATTTGCACCAATATGGATTCTCAACACAGACGGCTACTTTTACACACCGATGTGAGGTGGCTGTCAAGAGACAAAGTACTTACCCGTGTACGCGAGTTACGATATGAATTTATCCCATTTGTTGAAGCAATGAAACAATCCCATTTTTGTAACCTCCTTCAGCGTGATTTTTGGATTACAAAGTTACAATATTTGGCATCCATTTTTCAGCATCTCATTAGTTTGAACTCTAGCATGCAAGGTAAAGAGGAAAATAGTCTCACATCTACTGACAAAATAAAAGCGTTGCAGAGAAAGCTACACACTTGGAAAAGAACAGCGATGGAAGGAAGTCGCGAAATGTGTCCATTGGTAAGTAATACTTGCAAAACTGAAATTCTGCCAATGATAGTTGAACATTTATGAACTTTAGATGAAAATCGGATTTATTATTTTTAATCAATTAACACTGCGCCATATGACTTGATTAGAAACCCTTTTTTAGAAACTGCAATATATTCTAGTTTAACGCTAACAGAAAAAGAAGGACTGGCAGCTGTGTCCAATGATCGTGGATTGATGATTAAATTCAAAGAATTGTCTCTTAAAGCTTTTTGAATTTCTATCAAAGAATAACATGTATCGATATTTAAAAAAAACACTGGCCATTTTATTGCAATTTTCCACCTCATTTTTATGTGAACTCGGATTTTCTACCCTCGCAACAATTAAGTGTAAAAAGAGAGTAACTCTTCAATGCGTTGATCAGGCAATGACAGTTTGTCTTTCAAACATAAGACCAAACATTAAAGAAATTTCAAAGTCTCATCAAGCTCATGTTTCTCATTAACACAGGAATGAATAAACTTCATACAGGTATGTTAAGTAGGCTTTTATTAAATGCGTTATTTTTCTATATACACTCATGGACAAAAAAATTAGCGCTCCAAGAAACAATTGCGGGATCGTAACGAAACTTGCAATGAAGGTACATGTCGGTGAGATATGCAAATGATTAGAAATGCAGCGTGATTGCGCATTACGTATAGCCGGTAGAGGGCGTTGAACATCGTACTCTGTGGAGTATAAAACAGGTAACCAAAGCTTGTTTGAGTGTGCTGAATCATTTACAAAGGAAGAGCTAAGATAGACATGCCATTACGCCGTGTTCGAAGACAGTATAAGCAGTTGTCGCAGTTTTAGAGGGGGAGAATCGTCGGGATAATGGAAGCTGGGTGGTCAGCTAGGCGAGTAGCTCGTCAATTAGGCCGCTCTGATTGTGTTGTGAGGAGGTGTTGGGACCAGTGGACCCGAGAGATGTCATGTACACGAAGACCAGGCTCAGGACGCCCTCGACAGACCAGTCGTCGAGAAGACCGCCACATCGTAAGAAATGCACGCGTACAGCCAACTCCTTCATCGGCCGCCATCCAGGCACAGGTAGCACCTTCACTAGGGGCCTCTGTGTCTTCTCGAACCATACGAAGGCACCTGGCTGAAGGACAGTTGGTATCGCGATGCCCATTACGTGTGCTGCCCTTGACGCCCACCCATCGACGCATCCGTTTGGAGTTTTGCCGCACACGAGGAAACTGGTCTGTAGCGGAATGGAACCAGGTCGTCTTTAGCGACGAATCCAGATTCAATCTCGGCAGTGATGACAATCGTGTTCGCCCGTGGAGAGCCCGTGGTAAACGCTTCAATCCTGCCTTTGCTGTACAGCGACACATCGCTCCCACAGCTGGTGTGATGGTATGGAGTGCCATTGCCTACAATACACGGTCACCCCTAGTATTGTTCCGTGGCACCATGACAGCCCAGCGGTATGTTCATGAAATCCTGCAAACACATGTGTTGCCACTCATGCAACGGCTCCCAGGAGCCATTTTTCAACAAGACAATGCTCGGCCTCATACAGCAAGGGTGTCACAAGACTGTCTGCGCACTGTTACTACCCTTCCTTGGCCTGCCCGATCCCCAGATTTGTCTCCAATCGAGCATATCTGGGATCATTTGGGACGACGAGTTGGGCATCCCACGAGTTTGAACGAACTGGAGGCAAGGTTACAGCAAATATGGAACGAAATGTCTCAAGACATCATACAGAACTTGTATGACTCAATGCCCGATCGTATCGCATCGTGCATTCGCGCTAGAGGGGGTCCAACGGCGTATTAACTCCTCCGTTCTTTTGCCTTTTTCTGTGAAATAAATTATCCTTTTTCTTTGATTTTCTTATCATTTACTTATATCAAAGTAGTCATTACGTATGTAAAATTTCGTTTCATTTTGACGACTCCATCTTGGTGGGCACATTATTTTGTCCATGAGTGTATTTAACTAAATTATAACATATTAAACCTATTTTGTATACAGTGTGCCAGCAAGTATCTGTAGTATTCTAAGTACGCTCAGAATAAAGTATAAAGTTTGAGAACCACTGTCCTAATACATCTACTATGATATATTAACGAGTGTACACCCGTGGTTCAACCTTTTGCCACAAACAAAGATTGAAGTCACATTTCCAAATCCAGAGGCCAGTTTTTAACAAAGTGATGATTCTTACTTTGAAAGGAGATATTACGTTCAAATTTTTACGCTTAGAATGTCTTTAATAAATCATGAATTTACGATACACGAGGCTGAAAGGTGGATGTGTTGAGAATGAGTCCCAGGAGCTTTTACAGAAGCTTTCTTCCTAACTTGAACTACATAGAACCATTAAAATCTTTGCCACATGATTGGCTTTAACCTGTTATTCTAAAGGAAAGGAAAATCCCTTATCGGAGACTAAGCTTGTAATTTGAAAAAAAAAACATTTCCACAATTTCTTTTGCAAATTCTTATGGTGTATATTGTGTAAAATAGTGTACAATTTAAGAATCGAAAACTAAAAGGGTTATATTTCAAAAGATTTTGTCAGTTTTTTAAGAAAAAATATCATGTGATTTTTTTAAGATCTGTTTATATGGTTATTTTTATAAAACGTATCTATGTCCGTAACAAAACAAATTTCATTGTTATTTAACATTACAAAATTATACTAATTTTAAGTTTCATTCAGTTTTTCTGTTACAAGTATATATATATATATATATATATATATATATATATATATATGCATATATATATGTGTATATATATATATTTATATATATATATTTATATATATATATATATATATATATATATATATATTTATAAGTCATTTTATTACCGTGTGTAACAAACGCTTATTTTCTCGAAGTATCACTTTAGAAAGAGTTATAACGTACTGAAAATAGAGAGAATAATTAACAAAAATATCCGTCATCACAAAATTTAAACAGTCTTATAGACTTTGAAAACATTTCAAAGCTAATTTTAACTTTCTATTGCTGTATTTGTTTAAAATATTATGATATTAAATATGATTTTATTTTTATTAAAATTTATTTATTTTAACCATCAAAATATTTATAAAAATAAGTTCATTGAATTTGATATCTAAACGTTTTTCCTATCGCCTTGTTTAACGTTAAAACCATATATGATTTTTTATACTTATATTATGCCAAATTTGATGTGATTATTAAAAATAAATTATAACTGACATATTTTTCTTATAAGAGGTATCAATTTTTTTTACTTATGGTTCGAGCTTTATAATGATTAATACCAATTAAAAGCTTCCAAAATAGAATGTTATAAGCGCCAGGTCTACAACGTTAACAAATAATGTATTACTATTTAAAAAGGACTTCCCAATATGAAAGCTACGCATTGCAAGCTACTAATAGACTTGAGACCTGTATCTAAATTATGTAGTGAAAGTTCCGACCAATCACCGGTAGTAAAGCTATATTTTCAACCGATTAATCAAAAATAAATTTTTCATTATGTCTTAATATCTTCGCAAGATTGCACCTCGTGTCTAAAACATTATTGTGAGTAATTCTCCACTCTAGTTGACGTAAACTTTTGCAAAAATGCTTGGAAGCGATGAAAGTATCTAAGCTCGTTCGAACTCTATGAGCTCATACACATTCAGACCGTAAACGACCTTTACGAACTTGATGGGATGCCAGTAAATAAGATTTTCAACATTTGATGCGATTGCGAATAAAATCTCCAGAGACCTCGTACTTGGGCCGCTTCAGAGAATCAGATTGAGGCATTATGTGATGGTTATTAAAAAGTAATATTTGGAGGGTATTAGGGGAGTATTGTAAGGTTATCAAAAGTATATGATTTACGTACGATCAAAACTGGTATTTTATTTTACAAAACTGAGTTAAGATACTTTCTTATAGAACTTATATCAGTAAAAAACGAATTTTTGGAGAAAATGGTGTGCTAATAAAATATGGTGCGGGAATTTTTCAAAGAAAATTTCGTATTTAGATCTTCCAAAATGCATGATAAAGTTCTTTAAACTTTACAAAAGCAAAAACAGATCTGATGTAAGTTGCTAGTTTTAATCATAAGCCACTCAAATAACTGTGTTCACTATTTGATGTATCCCACTATTGGAGGGGGGTGGGAGTATATAAATAAATCGACCGAAATTTCATGAAAAATTGTAACAATATCCACTTTTGTCGATATCAATTGAAATAAACGAAGATATTTTTCGGGTATACAAAAAATAATTTTGGATTATTTCTATTTAAAATTTTTTAAAAAAGAGACACCAATGCAGTAACGTTAAGATTGTGTGTATTTTTTTCCTATAAAATATTAATAGTTCTTTAAAAAAGTATGAAACATTTACAGATAATATTAAAATATAACACAATTTAGTCAAAATTAAAATGCAGGTACTATTTTAATTATGTTTATGGAATAATTTAATCTTATTACAGGGTTTATTTAGAAGCTATCATAAAAATACCAATACCTTATATCGTACGTTTCTAGACTGCAGTACATGGCTAATTAAATTAATTTTTAGAAATTTAGTTAATAAACCTGAGGTAATTTCTTTATTATACTTTGGAAATAATGAGTAAACAGAAATATTTTAGTATAAAATACGTTTACTGTAATTATCTATGTTATTATCGCGCTCATAATTAAAAGCATTAGATTTACGGAATACCATTTTTTATATTAAAAAAAAAATTCCTAAAATTTTGCTTATGCGCTTGAAATTTTGGAAACTTTGCATTTATTTTCCAACTGTAACGAAGCACATAGATAATGAAGCCCTTCAATAGAATTATCTATTAAAAGCTTCATGTTTTTGCAGTCGTGAGTGAATATTTGTTGACGTAAATAAATCGGAAATGTTAAACTAAAAAGAATGATTACATCATGATTGAAAATTATAAAAATAACAACCGTTTTTAATCAATTTTTAAAACATGTTAACGGGTGATTTTATTTAAAATTGTAAATACACAAAAAAAAACTTTTTATAAAATCTATTTTGCCAAGGTAAATATTCGGCAAGAAATTATAAAATCTGGTACAACCTTCTGTTCAAAAGGTAGATGCAGTAGAAGTCGCCGCAAAACTCCGAAATTCCCTTTTTAGATATGAAAATAATATTCCAAGTCTACGTATCTCTTACTTTCTTTTTAAGACTTAAAAGCTTTTGGACATTCTCGCATTTACCTCTGTCTACAGTTTGGAATACAACTTCATTATTTCAGTCTAAAAAAATAGTTAATGCAACATGATTACAGAAGGCTTTAAAATTTATATCGCATTTATACTATACTTTCTTGGAAAAGATGGAACATGAAATAATCCTTGGACATGTGTGAGTACATATTTGATCTCTATTTTATCTACTTTCGGAAGAAAAAATAATTTTTTTACTAGTTTAATTTAAATTTAAAATGAAAATACTTTTCTTGTGAAATATATAGTATGAAAATTTACAAAATATTATTCTAAAATTACGGAAAGGTAAAAAAAAAAATATTAAGAGGATGATGGACATTACAAAGCAATTTTTTTAATTTTTACCTTAGAGATATGAAATTTTGTGTATATATGCATTGAAGTATAACTATATCAAACACCTTATAAAATTTATAAATATTTTAAATTTTTTAATTGATATTTAAAAAATTTAAATTTTTATTAAATTTTTTAAAATGCTCCTTGAGATCCAATTTTTAACTTCTCCCCTTAATTTTACATTTATATTGCTTATAAATGCATTTTAAACAGAGTTATGAATTATTTTGTCTTTTCGTTGAATAGTTAATTTTTAGGAAATATTTTTATGGTTGTACTCTGAATTTTCATGATTTTTTTGTACTTTTCTACACTTAAGTTAAACCTTGATAATCTTAATGATATCGAAACCTGGAATAGATGCATAACTTTATTTTAATGTATAAGAAGAGTATTTGTTATAAATTTTGTAAAATTTCGTCAAAAATTCCGACGCAAGGAGCATTTCAAAAACTTGCAAATCTGGAAATGACTCATATTGATAAAAAAAAACTTTAAAATATATTTTTTTCACCTACCTTTAATATTTACTTTTCTAAAGCCACCAAGTTTTCATTTTACTATTCATTACATATTTTAACTGCATTTTATTCCAACGTTTACATACTTTTAAATACTAATACACCCCAAAAAAATTTTCAATTTTTGTTCTATTTTTGGTAATTTGAAAGTTCCCCATTCCCTTAATTAAAAATTTATGTATCTTTCGTTTATACGATTCATTTAATGGTGAATTGATAAAATATAAAGATGCTTAAACGGGCAATGTACCATGAAATTTGCATTCAAATGCGTACTGAAATATTAAATGAAATATGTTAACAAAAAGATTTGTCAATGAATGTATTAGAAACGCTGCACTAAATAAGGTGCATAATAATCTCTTCCATATTTGATTTTATTTCACCCTTACAGATCATAAATTATAGACGATCAACGTACTGCAAACATGACTGTTTTGTTAGCACATGTAAAAAAAATATTATTTCATGTAAATTCTACAGAAACAAAAAAAATTGATAGGTAATTAATGAAATGCACCATATAAATCTAGTTTATATATATAAAAATGGATTTGACATGAAACTGACATATATATTAAGATATCTATATTTAACAGCAAAAGCCGCATTCTATAGACATTAATAATTAAATTTCGAAGTATGCAGAATATATATTATAACATTTCGATCGTTTTCATTTGTAAATTACGACTGCAGACAACAGCGTCTCAAGCTTATTTTTTTCCAGTCTTAAACAGTCACTAAGTACTACATCGAAGTTAAGCAAATGACCTTTGATCTGGCACAATACACATAGGCAGAATAACCGCACAATTTTTGTTGTTGCCGATGCCACTTGACCGACAGCAACATCAGATCAATTCCTGAAGGCTATGGGCGATGAAGGTGTGGCTCCTGTTTTGACTGGCACCACAAGGGTCGGAGTCCGACTTGACGAAAGGACCAGTCCCGTAATTTTGAACCGAGTCAAGTGACGAGACCAAAACACTTGACACTGAACCTTCGGAGGTAATTTTGAGAACTTGCGGGACATTGAAGCTACGGCAGATTTTACGTGCACCAGCCGCCATTAATGTACACGGCAGTGGATTTGTGAGCGACGAGTATCGAACCAGTGACTTTCAGATCACTAGCTCATTGCTCTTGCCTACTGGGCCACTGAGCCCGCACAATCATTTATTTCTCGTATCCTTTAAGCATTCTATTTAAATAGCTGGACTACTATTCCCATGGAGCTGCAGGTCATTAGAAGACGAGATCGGGAGACGTATGTACCTTTAGAACATTCTCTATTGTTGTATGAAATGCAATTTCCAGAACTTGACAACCACGTCACCTTGGTCAAATCTGATAGGTTCACTGGGTACCCAAAATGTCAACAAATAACTCCAAATTTTTCATCGGGCTCACCATGATTCTTGAATATATTGCCAGATGATCACACATTTAAATCGATCGTTCAATGACAGTAAATATACGGCATTTAACACACACATACAAAACAAAAATAAGGACAAATAAAGAATATTTACAAATGTTTAGAAATATTTATAGTTATTTACAACAATATTTAAATATCTGTATTAGTTGTCGTCTGTAAATAACACGAAAACGACTTTTGAAAATAATGCCTACCTTAAATCCTGAGTTTACATTTTCCTTTTTATTCGCTGTCATCATCAAAATCTTTAGAAATATGTAGTTCTTAATTTTTTGTCAACCGAATAAATAAACCATGTTTACCACTACTTATCACAAAAAAAATAGCTGCAGGGAGTCGTTGATGACGATTAAATGGCAACTGCTATACAAGTATAATGATGTTTAATGAAAAATTAAAGTTGACTTTAAATTCACGGCATCATGTTTGTAGAAAACTATTTGCATTTTTCATTAAGAGTGGAAAAAGCTCTTTTTATAAAAATAACGTTGCCAAAAAACAAAAATACGGTGCTATAAAATTAGGTTCTGGGTGCAAGAAATACAAGCATTCCTTTCTTTTAGGAGAATCATATATCAGTAAATGATGAGCAAGCTTAAATAAAGGTGAAGGGGTTCACATGGGACGGATGAAACGCTAAACTTCTTTTCTAGTAATGCGAATCCAGGGAATTTGTTCTAAGTAGCAGATAAGTAAGTGGAATTTATATACTCCGTGTTAAACTTTAAAGACATTTCTCATGAACTGGGTTTGTTTGGACTTTGTTGGGTAAAATACTAAAAACTAAAAGACTTTTTAATTTTTTTTTGTTGGGAAATTCTCTGTTTTTTCCTGAGAGAGATAAATTATTTTTTCCTCATCTCCATGAAACACGCTATTAAAATAAAGCAGAATACCCAAAATTGTTGATTAAGTTGGACACAAAATATGGAATTAAAGGAAATAGGTTCAGTATGACTGCAGCTACTAACAGATGGAAAAGTGTGAATTTAAGTTTAATGATTGATAAAAGGCTTCTTTTAGGAAAAAAGGTATAGTACGGTCATCTATAGGGGTCTAGGACACATTTTAATATTTTTTTTTATTGAGTTAAAGTTTTCAATTTTTTTGTGATGGTTAACCATATAATTTGTAAACGAAATCATATTATAAAACTTCTCATAAACTTTAAAAAAAAATTTGAAATTTAAAATTTCTAAAAAAATGGGCTAAATTAAAATCGTATAACTCGAAATATTATTTCGAAATATTATGTCGAATTAAAATTTTTTTTCATTTAATTAAACAGAAATATATGTTTTAATTTTGATTTAATGTTTTTTAAAATATTAATAAAAAAAATTAAAAATATTTATATTAAAAATTTTAAAACAATTGATGCAATTTATTTTGAAAAAAATCATATTTTCAAAAGCAAATATTGTTTTTAAAATTTGCTGGATAAAAATAAAAGTAAAATAATTGAAAAAGACATGCTCCAAGTTTGAACGATTTATCTTTAACCGTTCTTGACTTATAACAATTTAAAGACGAGAAATGGGGAAAAAAAACCTTCATGTGGAAAAAAGGATTTACAGGTTTAAACACAGATTGACTACTATTGAAATGCTGCAAAACAAAAATTAAATTCTCCTGTTGGAATTAAGATAAAATATGACTGAAACGTTATTTTAAGCGGAAAAGAACACAAAATTGTTTTATGCAATAATTTTTTTTTTCAAAAATGTGGAGAATTTTGTGTCTTGGACCCCCTTAACTTATAAATAATGTGTGATGTCACACATTCTTATGTAGTATTAATCTCGCAATAAAAATTAAAAACAATTTCTTAAAATTTACTCTTTATAAAACCGTTGGCTTAACGCATGTATATAGATAATAGAGGAATGATTATTAAACTGGAATAATGCTAATTTGATTTCATTAATTTATAAATTAAATGCTTTTGTGTGTTACAGAACATTTTATATATTCACTGAAAACACAACTATTTTCTAAATTAAAACATGTCCAATATGGCTTACTTAGAATATGTATATAATGAAATGGAAAGTTATTAAATTTAAGCCTAAATAATAGAAGTCCACACTTGATTATCGGAAAAAAAGAGAAATTCCAAAATTCGGTCACAGATCACAATTGAATGAGATCAAAACTTTTTAAAATTTGTTTTAATATTATAATGCATATTGTAAGTTTTTTATTGATATTTTTTACAAGTTGTAAAGCTGAGTAGTTAACAAATGACATTATTTCAATATAAACATTTTTCTTAATAGTCTATAGCCACTGAAGTGAGGTGGTACGGAAACATTATGAAAATGTCGAAAGTTTCGGGGTATTTTAGATAACAGTTATACAATTATAATTTTACGAACATGTTTTTGAGAAAAAAATTCTAGTATTCATGTCAGAAGTTAAATTTTAATGATAAAGTTATAGTAAGAATATACATTATAAATCTCTAAAATGTATCTTACCATACACGATTCATTTATTAATCAACATTCCCGATTGTGATTTGTATTTAAAATAGGCAAATTTGAAAGAATGACTTTTTTTAACTTGAGTGAGTTTCAAATATAGGAAACAAAATTTGACTGCAATTAAATATGCAATTACCAAAACGTGCAGCTTTAAACATTTGTTAGATAACTAAACATGGCTGAAATGAATGGTTCTACACTGCAGATCTAATCCCAGAATATTTGAAAAATTCACATCTTCCCGTGAGATAGAATACTTTTCGAGAATTTGCAAGGAGTATTGAATTACACGTGAAACATTCGACATTATAGACATTAATAGAACAAGACATTAATAGAACAAAGCTATGTTAAGGGACTGTTATCCTTCTTAAAATTGTTAAACATGATTTTTTATAATTCGGTGAGAATGCGCTGTTTTATATCCACTCAATGCAATTTAATGTCCAGTATTATGAAGTGAAATATAATTTTAGTGAAATGAAGGTTTAGATTAAGGATTCATGTACAAATTACACTTCATAGGTTTCGTTAAATCGTTAAAAATATGTTTTTATCTTTAATAGGGCTGTATATACTTTACATAAGGCAACTTAATGTTCAGCTGCTGTTATGCAGCTCTTATAACATTATTATATTGTTATAATTGCCTTATAACAAATAATTTCTGTAAAACATTTTCTATATCCTTTAAATATTTATATCTGTAGTTATCAAACAGGGGAGAGTGCACTCCTTCCGATAAGGAGGCGTGAGGGACAATCGGAGAGGAAGGGGTGGAGGATGGTTAGCAAAAATATGTATAGGACATATTTTAGGAAGACTTGGGAAAAGAAACGTTAAATTCAGTGGTTAGGTATATGATTTTCATCGTAATTTTGATACTTTTGATTTATCATTGTATTATTTCAATGAGATAGTGGTATTTTCTTCCACTCGGCTTGGAGAAGACATGTAAATTCTTTCACGAATTTTGGATGGTTGTTGCACCCATTAAATCCTTTGCTCCCCGGTGTTCCATATAGTGGAACACCAAAATTTACTCGCTTCTCAAACCGTCAAAATTCTGCGAAAAGCTAAGCAATTAGCTTCATTTTTTACTTTTCTCGTTGTTCCTCGTTTTTCCTCGTTGTTCGTCGATTGCCTGGGCAGCATCCTGGCATCCTCGAGTTTACTGTTCGTAAACTCGAGGACCTGCAATGTTGCAAAACCTGCAATGTTGGTTTTTTGCTTTTTTCAGAATGGACTGACGTGCTTCCAAAAATATCGCGAAGAAAAAAAATAGGTTAGTGAATATTTTTAAGTGTAGGAACTGCTTTTTTATATAGGAACTGTAAATACTTATTTAAAATCATATATAATCAAGTTTTTTTATTGTGTTTTTATTTGTGTGTTTTTTGTATATAGGAACTGCTTTTGTATATAGGAACTGTAAATATTTATTTAAAATCATATATAATCAAGTTTTTTTTGTTGCTTTTTTATTTGTGTGTGTGCATTTTTTCTTTTGTTCGTTTCACCGCAATGCTCGCTTAGCCGCACTTTTCAAAGCGCTAGTTTCCCAGTGTTCCAGGTCATGGATCACCCACAAAATTGAAAGCGGAAGTGCAATTTTTATGAAATTTTAACTGTGTACTCCTTTAAGCCTAAACAGAGTGCCTACAAATTTTTATGTCATAATTTCAACTTTAAAGGGTACTGGGAAGTAAAGGGTTAATTCGGTGATCCAACTCGTACCAGAGGTTCTCGATAGGGTTCATGTCTAGGCACTGAGCAGGCCAGTCCATTCGGTTAACCCCATTGTCACCATACCAATCCATGGTGGACCTCGAAACATGACACCTGGTGTTGTCGTCCTAGAGTAACATGGGTCCAATCCGGAACACTGCCACAACGTAGGAAGCACACTGTCATCCAAAGTAGTGCACTAGGCGTCTCCGAGATGGTCATCTTACCATGATTACCATGAATTGGAAGGGTCTCAATCCAAACCAGGAGAAACACCTCCAGACCATAATTCCATCTCCGCCGAACTTTACTGTATGCGCAATGCATTCTGACATGGGGCGTTCTCCAGACAGACGCCAGATCCAGTCCCTGTCATCCGAACGGTAGAGGGTGAACCTTGATTCGTCGCTCAAGAGAACCCGTTTCCACTGAACTACGGTATATTTTCGAAGTTCTTTGCACCCCACTAACCGAGCATTGTGGTTGGACTTTGTAGTCAAAGGCTTATAGGCGGCAGCATGATAATGAAAATCAAGAGGGTGTGCTTCCTTACGGATCGTATTTATCGACACAATACTTCCGGATGCCCGTTAAAGCTCCTGGAGTATGTGGACCATTCGTTGGGGGCAGTACTTCTGAATTTCTCTAGACTGCAGCCATCGGTCTCTATCTCCTAGTTTCATGAATCTGCCGATTCGGGGCACATTCCGACATCCCCGCTCACCTGCCACTTCTGAAAGTCACTGTCGATTTTCGGTAATTCAGCTCACTAGATATGTCCCTTAAGGATCGGTCACTCCTGTAATGTTCGACGATTGCACTATCTCGAAATCAGATAACTCTGCCTTTCGTGGCATCTTAAATGTGACTAATGTCAATGTTTTTTCTTACACGATATTTAATGGTGGAAGGTGTGACGTATATCAGGATCGCATATATCTCCATTTGCATGGGTGTCCAAATACTTATTGGCAGATAGTGTATAAATTTTTAAAATAATTGACTTCATTTAATTTTACAAGCTAAGGAAAATATACATATTAAAGGAACGTTCTTACCTATATAATACGGTAAAGGTATTATTTTTATAATAATAAAAGATGCACAAAATTTGAGGTTTAGAAATAATCAGTTTGTTTTTAATAGAATGAATCAATTTGACCATTTCTGGGAAAAGTTAGTTGTGAATTTATTAAATAAATTCAAATGTTTAAGAATTATTTTGTTTTATATGCCTTCTAACAACGTCACTATTGCGTTTCACCAAATTAATGGACTTATTTGCTCTGGCAACAAAGTATTGTTTTTTGAGTCGAAAGATCAGACTTTCGGAGTGGTTTTTTTGTCATGAATGTTGTATTATTGTATGTTAATACTTACATTTCTCGGTATTTCAAATAGCTAATAGGCTTAAATTCCTTCCAGAAACACATGCAGCGAGTTCCGATTTTGCTTCGTCAATGAGCATTTTAACTAGGAGCATCAAATAAGTATCCGAGAGAGACACTATATTTATGTGTTGTTGCCTATTTACATGAAATAGAATTTCTTTTCTTTACAGAAGTCTAATTTATGGAGAATAATCTCCAATGAAATGTTTAAAAAAATTGAGGCGAAATAAACAAAGGTTTTAAGCTTCTTTTTACCCTTCTTCAAATGCTATAGGAAGTCTACTTAAAATAGAATATGAATTTCTACTCTCGAACGGCTCAGAAACTCATACAGTCCATTCGACGGAAAATTTACCCTATATAACCACTACAATATTCAATAATATTTGCCTGCACAGGCTTCCTTCCTTAATGAATTCTTCCGGATTTGATTTTGGGTCGAAGATGACAGCTCAAAGCTCTAGAAGACTATTATATTATTAAAACTTGTTCGTGGCGAACCAAAAAGCACTCCAGAATTTTAGCGAATAAATGGCACAGAAATTATTCATCTCAATTGCTTATTGAAATGATCCCAGCAAATTTTTCGCGAGGGAAATGCAACCTTTTTTGCTAGTCTTTTTTTTTACAACAATGGGAACGTATAGCACAGCTTTTGATAAAGTGATAACAAGTTATCGTGTATTCTCGGAAAACACATTTTCCCAACACCAGGGCTGTGAAAGCGTTTCTAGTCCAGGAGCCTAAATTTTTTAAAACAAGTATTTCTTTACACATAAGGTTTCTCATAGACAGGAGGAAATTTAATGTGTATAATTAATATTGAGAGTAAAGGATTTTAACTATGAATTTGATTAAATATTACTACGGAGAAATGATAACGTATTACATTTAAAATAAAGGTAATTGACATCAATTATTAATTAATGGGAATTTTGCTATTGAATATTAAATGGAAATTATTTAACATCAAGCTGATTTTTAAATATCTCGCTCAAGACACATGCGAAAATGCATTAAATTGCCAGTTTTTTTTAAATTATCTTTTTTAATATTTGTTTCTAAATTTGAAGCTTTACATGCGTGTATGGGAAGAAGACTGTGAAAACTGCCATTGCTAATTTGCATGCAAATGCAGTTTTCAGATTTGGCATTCTACATATTCATTCTCCCCTCTTCTGACCTTTTATTCACTCTCAAATCCCACTCAAATCGTTTCTTAAGCACAGAATGTTGACAGTGTTAGATGGGAGAGGGATGCAATTCTAGATAAAAATGTAATTTCAGATTTTTTACTCTTAGTACATTATAATAACGGACGAATGTCTTAAATTGGGGCTATGGTTCTCATCCTTGCTGTTATCCCTGACTCAAAATGATAAAAATTGATACCGTTCTAGAAATTACTTGAATGAGAATATGTCACTGTATTTGAAGGATTTTCAAGTTCAAATGCATAAAAATAAAAAATAAAAACAACCAACGTACTAAATGTATTCGAAATACGTTCTATACTCAGAAATTGATCGTCCAAGAGGCTAGTAAAATTATTTTCTGGGTAACCGCTTTATGTGATCTCTACTTTCATTGTTTATGTACTACATAATAAACATTTTAAATTAGTCATAATTCAGATCATCCATGTTGTCCAAAGGATCACATCATTAAATTTTTATATAATTTTTATTTATCATTGCTTTTAATACCTTCATATATCACTGGTTTTATAATCTTTACTTATCATCGGTTTTATCACCTACATATATCATCTCTTTTTATATATGTTGATTTTATCTTGTTTACACATAATTTTATTATGCTTTTAAATGACAAATTGTGGTTTGTTGTCCTATTATTGACAAAAGTGTTGGTAATAAATCTGTTATTTCCGCTGTTGGTCCGAGCTTTTATATATACTGATTTTTGGCTCAAATCTCGTGTTTGGCGCTTAATGTACAATTTTGGACCTAATGCCATTAAAAAACAACCAACCAATCCAATGGATCTGCTGAGCATTCCAGTTTCAGAAGACGTTTATGACGGTCAGTTCCTAATACAGATATTAAATGGAAAAGAAAAATCCAAACTTTCATCAATGGATCCAAAATTTAAGTGGAACTCTTAATTATCTTATTAAAGTTAAAAACACTAAAGTTAAGCATCGAGATATATTGGTCTAAAGGCATAATACATCATCAGAATATAAAAAAAACTCTAACGTTCTCAAATAACTAGAAGCATTAGGACTTATGTGGTGCTTTCGTCACAAATGATCGATTGGTGCCAAACCTTAAATTTCTTTCTTCTACTAACCAGTGTGTATAAAAGTCTTAATCGACAAAATATATAAAAAAACCAGCAAAAGTTTTCAACTACATATTTTGTGAATGGATATCTGTTATTCTCATTGGTCTTAGAAAAATTTGTAGGAGGAAATATGTTTTAGCTTCATGGTACTTATTACAAAGACGTTCGTCCACTTTCTGTGTTTAATTGAAGATTTTGAAATTAATTTTTAAAAAAAATTGAATGAATTTAGTTAACTGTAGAAGACTGTTGTCAGTCTTTTCATGGAAAACAAAGAAGTGATTTATTCAACTATGCTTTTTTAAAACATCCAAATCTATTTGGAAAATTCTTTTTAAAAGGTATGTGCTTCCATAGAATGCCTGAAGTTTCCTGCACTATTGACTTTTCAATAAAGTTTGGGATGCTTTTTAAAGAACCGGTTTATGTATCAATGTTTTTATTCCTATTGTGAATTAAGAAAAATAAGTGTTAATTAGAATGAATTTAACATCAGACCTCCATTTGAACGTTTAAACTGGACACACACTTCCCCACCTCATAATGTGAACGCTGTTTAAAAACATAGTCAAAATTTTCTAGTCGCATTAAAAATCTATGAACTTCACTAATATCTCCAAATCACATTAATGATAGAAACTTTTAATTATAAATTTGTGTACTTGAAATTATATCTTTTTTATTTTTAATCATATATTTTCAGAAAACACCCCAACATTTCTCATACATTTTTTACGTTAAAATAATGCTAATTATTATATATTTATAAAAATTATAACTGTTCTTAAAAAATAGATACTGCTTTAGTAATATAAGGGGGGGGGGTGGCTCAGTAAATATTTCTGTTAAAACTGATATATATATATATATATTTGTGTGTGCGTGTTTATTATAAATGAAATTTCTTAATTAATTAAAACTCTGCCTCGATATTTTTTAAACTGTGACAATGAGAAATTTAATCATTAGGACAAGTCTATTTTTCAGAAACAACGGGCACGGTAAAAAATAGTTAAAGGACCATTCTTCTATAATTTATTATTTTACGCAGTGGCAATACACACTCTCTTACACATACACTCTTGTCCTGAAAAAATGTAAATACATTTTAATATAAGCATTAAAAGGGCATTCTGCATCGCATATTTCTCTTCCTACAAAATTTCTGCAAACTAATGAATTTATATTTTTTAAGGGATTTAAAGGACATTTAAAGTGAAAGGACATTAAACTCTTAATACATCATTATGTAAGAAAAACACCATCTTTTAAGATAATGAAACAAAAAGGCTTTGGAAATTAATCATAAGAATTTCTAAACAAAAAGGCAATCCTTTATAGCATTCTAATTACTTGACACGCTCACTGCAGTAATTAAATACTTCTCTAGACATTTTTTGCCATCATTAATCTCGGCTCGTGCTCAGGAGAAAGTCACTTTTCGAACGGCCATTTTTCACTGCGATTTAATTCACAGTTAAAAGACGTGCTTCCCGTTTTTATGGTGAATCATTTCTGTTCATATGATGCAGGCGTTTGAACACACGGTATCTCTAATCAAAGTCAATCAAGATTTTTAACATCATCTTGTTTCATTCAGACTGAAATATTGACTTTTAAAGATTTTATTTCTAAGTTTAGAAATTATTATACAATGATTTCTTTCAGTGGCATGTCTAGTATTAAGAAAGAAGGTATAAACTGCTTGCAATAAGCTTGTTACGGTGAAACTTTTAATCATCTCTGTTTAAATAATTCTGGCGTTTGAACACAAGCTCTATGTAATGAAACTGAAAAATGTTTTTAATCATTAACCTGTATTGATTAATTAAGATTAAACTAATGACTTTTAAAGGTTTTACTTCCAATTTTAGAAATTATTATATAATATTTTCTTTATTGGAGTATTTAGTATTAAGCTAAAGAGATTGTAATAGTTTGCACTTGTCACAGTGCAAACATTTATCTTTTATATATTTGTTACATAGACGTATGAGCATATGATCTCTGTAATCACAGTGGAGATTGATTTTTAACATCAAGCTGTTTCATTCAAATTGAAAAAGTAACTTTTAAAGATTTTGCTTTCAATTTTTGAAATTATTATACCATTCTTTTCTTCATTGTCATATCTAATATTAAGTTAAACAGGTAGAAATTGTTTCCAATAAGCTTGTCGCAGTGCAAACTTTTGATAATTTCTATTAAAATGATTCTGACTTTTGAACAATTGGCCTCCATAATCCTTGGGAATAATGGTTTTAAACGTCACCCTTTAAGATAAGATTTTACTTCCAAATTTACAAAATTAGTATATAACGCTTTCCTTAAAGACATATTTAGTATTATCATAAGGAGCAATTGCTTAATATAAGCTTGTCATAGTGTAATCTTTTAATCATTCATATTGATGTGGTTCTGGAGTTTGAACACATGATCACCGTAATCAAAGTGAAATTTTTTTTCAAACATGATTCTGTTTAATTCAGATTGAAAAGACTGAATTTTTAACATTTTTCTTCCAATTTTAGAAATTATTATATAATGTTTGCCTAATTGGCATATTTAGTAATAAGCGAAGGAAATAGCAATTGTTTACAATAAGCTATTGTTCCACAGTGCGAACTTTTAATCATCTATAGTCATGTGAATCTGGCGTATGGACATATAAACTCAATCAAAGTGGAAAATGTCTTTGAATATAATCATGTTTAAGGAAACTGTGTAAGTTAAAATTTATTTTATTTTTACTTTTTATCATAGAGATATGAAATTTTGTACATATATACATTTCTCCATACGTATATAAAATACTTTAAAAGAAATTTCCAATTTTATTATAATTTTATTTTTTTTATTAAAATTTTATAACAAAATTTTAAAATGCTACTTGAGACTTAATTTTTGAGGTAAACCTCTCGATTTTGCATTTCAATCCCTTAAAACTGCTTTAAAAACAAATCTGGTTATCGATTATTCAATCCCTTGAATATTGAAATATTGAGAGTTTTTTTTCTGAATTCCATCCCGATTTTCATCAAAATTTTGCTTTTTAATACATTATAAATTAAAGTTAATTAAGTAAATGCGATCGAATTGTAAAATACATACCCTGTTTCTTTTCTAAACAGTATCAGGATTCTTTCATGCAAATTTCATGAATTTTGAACAAAATTAAGTCTCATAAACATTTGCAAAATCTAAAAATCTTGAAAATCGGCTTTGAGAAAAACAGATTTAAAGTTTATTCAGTAGACTTACCTTTATTAATTACTTCGTAGAAGCTTCATAAATGATTTTTACTTGAAAAAATCTATTTTGTTACTATTATCTTACAGAAATATTTTTTTACAGTAACACAATCAATATTACAATAAAAAAAAATATTTTGTCAAATAAACTTCCACAGTCCCCTTAATTCAGACCTAAAGAATGAATTTTAAAGAATTTACTTCCACTTTTTGAAATTATTATATTCCTTAATTGTCATATCTAGTACTAAGTTCAGGAGATAAAAATTGTAAGAAGCTTGTCACAATGGAGACTTTTATTTTTAATTTCGGGGGAGAGTCATCCTTTTTTTTAACCACATGAGATAATTTCCTGTGCATCTCTGCGATTACACGAGCAGTGCATTTGAGTCGTTACTAATTTAAATTGTACAAGCAAATTAGTATAGAATAAATATTGGGTTTCTGAGTAAAACAGAGTATGGTACTAATTTGACATTTGCAAACAATCGTGATGATGACATGATCAGGATTTTTGAATAGTTTCTTTAGAGTTCAAGCTTGTTCTATTGTTTTAAAATTACACTCCTTCAAATATTTCTCTGAAAGTTTGCTATCCCCCCCATCCTAATATTTTTCATACCTAGAGATTTGTTAGATTCTGTGGGAAGCACGCAAAGAGGGCATGAAATGTGTGCCAGAGTGAGTTTTTACGCCATAATTTGTATTGAATAAACTAAAAATATTCTCTAAACATCTTTCTGACGTATCGTTTGGGACATGTTAACTAAGGTTAAACACTAACGTTTTTCAAAAGTTAATATTAAATTATGAACTAATATAACCAGTATAAATTATACAAACTATTCATATCTTCAAATCAAAAATCAAATCAAGCTTCCGTAACACAATGATGGATAATTATAATTTTTTGGGGCGCTGTGTACATCCTGAAAAAAGATTTTGCAAGAAAATGTTTGCTACGACTACACCGTCAAATAATAGAAAAACTAAAATTTTGTGTAGATCTAAAAAATCTAGAAAATTACTTTTCATGGATTATGCTGGAAAAAAGTTTAAGGCACATTATTTACCAAGAAAAACAAAAGAAACCTTCATAATTCTTATATTTTATCTTTTTATAGTTTAATTTTTATTTATATTTAACTTTATCACATTTTAGAAAATAATTAGATTCCGATAATGGCGAGAATTTGACAGCATATCACTGATTTACAAAGCATGCACTACCTACCTCTCAAATTATTGCACTATATATTAATTAATAATCGATAGTTTTATATCATCGACATGTTAAATTAGTTAATTACATTACAGTTAATAAATTAAATAAGAAAGCTCAAAACGTTGCACATTATAACACATTTTTGACATTGTTGTTTATTTTATCGTCCTTATCCTGATCAATAAATAATTTTTTTCGCTTAGGAGCAAAAACAAATGCCTCCTTTGTTTAATACAGGTCAATTTTACTTTAATGCACTATTAAGATTTATTCCTAATACATTCATCGTTATGTCTAATGAATCCAAAATCATAAAATTCAAATTATAGGTTCATTATCATGAATAAAAAATTAAGTTTAAAGTAAAATGAATGTAATCTCCTGGAATAAGCGAGGCTGTAAACATTTGGGAATTTTTATTTAACTTTTAAGATTACGTATGTTATTTGTCATTTCAAATGCTTGTCACACAGAGATATTTATTAGGTATGCTAAAATCTGATTGAAAAACTGAAAATTTTTATTTCTGTATAATTTACAACTTTTTTTCATGTTTAGGATTATTTAAAATGAGAATTTCGGTATCTGAATATACGTGGTTAAAAATTAATAAGACAGAAGTGACGTTATTCAAATAAGTGAATTTTGCATTATATAGAAAATAAAATCCATTTAGCATTTTGCAAGGCCATTCTAACCTTTTGCATGTCTCAGAAATTCAATATTTTGTGTCTATATATAAAAGCAGCTCTTTTCGAGTAAAATTTTAATCAGCATTCAGTAAGTCATGAAGTAACAGGAATATGTTTTTAAGGTATCTTACAAATTAAATATAACAAATTTATTTCATCTCAAAACATCCTCTTATGCTTATGTAATATTTTAGGAATGGCACTGGACTCAGAAAATTGTTTATTGTAGGATATGAAAAGTTATATACGAGGTGTGGCTAGAAAATAGCCGGACTAGAGTTGCTGCAATCGACAAACAACAAACGTGGTGCAGTCGAACAGCATGTGACGACCCTGCACGTCAAAAACGGGTGCAGACATTCAAAAAGGTGGCCATTTCATCCTCAAAAATCGTCGTCTGAGTATCCGAGATATTTCTGAATTTACAGGAATCGACAAAGAAAGTGTTCGCCAGGTTTTGTATAAAACATTCAACATGTAGAAAGAGTGTGCGAAACTCGTGGCAAAGGTCCTCACACCCAAGAAAGAGGAATCACGAATGAACACTTGTGCTGACATTTTAAACAGCATTAAAACTTATCCTAGTTTGTTCGAGAGAGTGATTACTGGTGATGAATCGTGATTTATCACTTATGGTCCTGTAACAAAGCATCAATCGATGCGTTGGAAGACTCCAAGTTCAACAAGGCAGAAAAAAGCAAGAATGAGCAAATCAAAATTCAAAGCCATAACGATTGTTTTCTGTACACTCTTGAGATTGTTTATGTTGACTGGGTCCCGGAATGGCAGACTGTCAATCAATATCACTACATTGAGGTTCTGATTGCCCTTCGTGAACGGGTAAGAAGAGGAAGACGCGATTTGTGGAAGAATCATTCCTGGACCATTCACCACGATAATGCGCCAGCCGATTCTGCTTTCCGTACTCGCCCAATCTAGCCCCTTGTAACTTCTGTTTATTTCCAAAGGTCATATTGGAGCTAAAAGGAACAAGATTCGAGAGCGTGGAATCGGTCAAAGCAAAAGCGACAGAGATTCGCATCAAGCTAACACAAGAGAACTTCCAGCATTGGTTTGCAGAGTGGGAAATTCGGATGGAGCGATGGAGGGACAGCCAAGAGTAGTATGTTGAACTGCTCTTAATGTTTCTGCTGTAATTTATTAAAAAGATTTATAACGTCAGCCCGGTTGTTTTCTAGCCACAACTCCTATGAATGATACATTGAAATTCAAATGTCACAAATAATTTTATTTTTATTTGTTTTATTCGTAAGGTTGAAGAATACAAAATGAATATCACCGAAAGACATGATAATTACATTTGTGTTCGTTAAAAATCTTATAATATATATATATATATATATATATATATATATATATATATATATATATATAAATATATACATACATATATATATATATAATATTTAGGGAGAATAACAATTTATGTTTCGAATATTTACAAAACAGACAAAGAGCACCGGAAATTAGAAATTGAAACACGAGTAACACAACATATTCACGCAGAATGTCATTCACTATATTGTGAAATATTTACAAATATTACAAATACATATAGTTCACAATATAGGGGAAAACCGTATATAAGCTCAAAATATCTGTCAGAAAGCGTGATTAACTGTCATGCACAGAGTAACACCATATCAGAAGTCTGAAAACCCCCAGGCTAAATTGAATTCAGACAAGACGATATTGCAAACACATAAACCTTACAAGTAGAAATTGAAAATATTGAGCAATCACTCGTTAAATAGGATAATCTGACTCAGATTTCATTATACATATTAAAATAAATTTTGATACTTTACGTGTGGTTTTTGAATAATTCAAACTTATTGTAAAATGATTTATGATATTTGCCTTTGTACAAGCAAATAAAATAAATACTGGTTTAAAATATTACTCTTTCAAATTAAACTTTATATTCTCTGTTTTGTTTCCCTTAACTGGTCAATTTTTTTACTAGATATGTTGCCAAAAAAGTCATATTTTTTTTAGCCTATAATTAAATAACATACTTAATAGAATAAGAAAACGAAAGAATTTTTTATTAAATTTCACTTTTAATGCTTTTAGACAATTTTTATTTTAAATTTTTGGAAGACAAAACCCCTTAAATGTTTGCTTTTAGCAAGACAAAACCCCTTCAATATTTGCTTTTTGCAAGACAAAACCCCTTTAAAGTTTGCTTTATGCAAGAAAACTGCATGCAATGAACAATGTTTAACAGATCTTGGAAAAATTTCTTTCATACTTACTGTAAAATTTGAAGTTTACACTTTTTCAAATTGTTGAAAAGTCTTTTTTTGTGTGGTACAAGTCGAAGCATGGTGTAATACAAACTTCTACGTCACAATCAGGGCAGAAATAATGATCTGAAGAATAATCCGGATTATTAGAAGACAGTTCCGAATCTGAATCAGAATTCAGTCCGTCATCTAACAGGAAATTATTTTCGTCACTTATTTCATCCATAATTTTTAAAAGATGTAGTCGTTTGAATTCTCAAGCGTTGCAAGCAGTAGAACAAAAATTCCACAAAGCAAAAGTTCCCGCGCTTCCTTTTAATAAAGAAAAGAGGAAAAGAGAATATCTTTGCCCGTACAGCGTACAGGCAAACCGGTTTGGCCCAGTTGTGAGTAGCCCGTAAGCTGTACAGGCAATCCGGTTAAGGAGTTAGGGGTGCACGGAACTTTGAAAATAATATTTGATTATCTTCTATTGTTTCTTTTTAAACTGTGTTATGCTATTAGTTATAAGTAGTAGTGATCACAGACACAATTTGGTTTAAATATTTTTAACACAGTTGTACGGCACTCGCTCCAACGACATTCACTCATACAAAATGATATTTTTGTTGGCTACTTTCATATAGGAGCACCACTATTGCTACACCAAATGTTCCAAAGGCCAAGCCACTCCGGATCATTTCCTTGTGTGCTTGGGACTTGAAAAGGAATATCTTCTAGAGCGGCCATTGTTAGTCATTGACTTCTTGAGAGTATGCGGTATCATGGACCTAATCTAGCTCTGCTGGATGACAGGGATCAACAACAACAACACAACCACACTATTGCTGCGAATGTGCGGACAGCACAGAAACGTTCATAATTTTAACCAGGATTGGAACCCGAGACCCTCTGTTACGGCTTGCACTGCTAACCATGCAAGCTAAATAATTGGAATATACTGATGTAAATGTCTGTGAATATTTGTAAATATTATTTGTTTATCATTAATTTTTGGATTATTTTGTGTTAAATACTGTTTTTTGTTACTGTCATTGACCTTCAGATTTCAATATGGGAACATCTGGCGATATTTTCTAGAATATTGGAGAGCTTGGTTACGGATTTGTCGCTAAGACCGATCAGATTTTACGTAGTTATCGTTGCTATCGATTTCCCATCATGGATGGGAAAGATCATGGATTCCCATCACAGATGGAAGTTCCCATCTGTAATTCACAATTTTGCTAAGTGAATAAAATGATGATTGACTTGGCTCCTACAGATTTAAGATTCTTTTATTTCCCGGTTGGAGATAGGCTGCTGTATGGGAAGTGTAGGCCGGTTATCGTGCTCCTGTGCATTGTTTCGAATCTGAAGTTATTTGTTGAAGAATCACCTGAGTCATTTGTTGTTCAAAGCTGAAGTCATTTTTTTGTATCTGCTGTAGTGTTAAGTGAATTTGTTATATTTGTCATCTGCTTATGTCTAAAAAGTAAATCTTATATATAAAGCAGAAACGGGAAATGTGTCATGTTTGTATGTGTGTGCGAGTCACAAAAACTCAAGAACCGTGAGCCATACCTTGATGAAATTTCTACGGTTTAATGCGCTTGGAAAATCAGGATGAATGTGACTATTATCATCCCGCTACGATGTTCCATTGCCGAATTATGTAAGAACAAGTTTGCGAGGTATCAACGGATATTTCTGTTCAAAGCCATTCTATTGTTTCATTGTTGCCAAATAAATTATAACATTTGCGTAAAAATAAATAGACATGAATTAAAAACGTGATTTATTGATATATTGGGGCATGCAAGAATGAATTTGATATATTATTTACATATACGTGTCAACGCTGGAATATAGCTTAGCTAAAAACACGTGCGTTTGGCCTTGACGCGATGATTTATATAACTGAAGTGACATTGAAACATAGCAGACGATTTAGTTTTGAGAAAGAAATACAATCATGAAAAACGTGTATATTCTAATTAAGAAAGTCTGAAAGTGGCATTGAAACGTAGCAGACAATTTAATTTTGAGAAAGAATTCCGAGCATGATATATGTGTATATATTTTTTCTATAATAATTATCAGATTTGCTGGGTTATTGTTCAAAGCCATTCTATTGTTTCATTGTTGCCAAATAAATTATAACATTTGCGTAAAAATAAATAGACATGAATTAAAAACGTGATTTATTGATATATTGGGGCATGCAAGAATGAATTTGATATATTATTTACATATACGTGTCAACGCTGGAATATAGCTTAGCTAAAAACACGTGCGTTTGGCCTTGACGCGATGGTTTATATAACTGAAGTGACATTGAAACATAGCAGACGATTTAGTTTTGAGAAAGAAATACAATCATGAAAAACGTGTATATTCTAATTAAGAAAGTCTGAAAGTGGCATTGAAACGTAGCAGACAATTTAATTTTGAGAAAGAATTCCGAGCATGATATATGTGTATATATTTTTTCTATAATAATTATCAGATTTGCTGTGTTATAATATTGAATGTGTTCTCAATCCATTCAAACATTATTGATTATTTTTCTATAACTGCAAATCCATTCAAACATTATTGACTAGCTGTAAATTAATGCTTAAAAATGCCCAAAAAGAAGAGAGCAACTTTTAATCCTGCAGAAGTAAGGGCAAAATATCAAAGATTGTTGAAAAATGACCAGTGTGGGTAAAAAATCAGAAAAACGCGAAGCCAACAGAATGCGAAATGCAGTTAGACACACAAACGAATCTGAAAAAAAATATTCCCAAGAGCTCGAAGGCAACATAATTCGAATTGCAGTGATCTGAAGCAGTGAGACTGACGAAGAAACTTTATCGCGTCGAATGTACGATCGTCTTCGAGCTCCAACGTCCAGAGGAGAGTAAAGCGATGAAGATCGACACCATCGACAACAAACTAATGTTTTTTCCTACCGCAAAAGAATTTTTGTGAAAACTGTTGAAGATCGCCAAGATAGACTCAAACGGTAAAGACCGAGACAAGGCACTTATGTTGGAATGTCTAGACCAAGGAATCAATCAGAATTATACGCTGTGGCAGACGATAAAAAAGAAACAAAAAATGATGTGTACTGGCAAGTATTAAAATAACAACAAATTAGTTAATAAATGAACTTTTTATTACTGAAAAAATGAATTTAATTTAAGAGTTTTTATAACTTTAGAACATCATAATATAAGGCTAATCATTGAAAAAAAATAATAACAGAAACTGAACCCCGAGCGAAGCCGGGTAGTAAATAAAGTAAACTTAAAAACTTGTGTTGCTGTTATCTGGAGTAGACTGTTTCACAGATATGTTTATAAAAGGAATCGCATGAAATTTTAAACATACGCCATACATTATTGAACCATTATATAGACATTGAAGTATACTTTATGTCGAACTTGTGGATTCGTTATATGACAGTATTTACTCTGTTAAAGACTGTAAAATGGCATTGATTGGGCCTAAATAACCTAAACGCTAGTCTCTGTGTATGGAAGAAACTAAATAAATAACACTTGTTAAGGCTCCTATGCTGAGGTGCACTTAAAAATTCTGTTGAATAATCAAATAAAAAAATTGAAGTAAATGTGGCAAACCTAAATTATCCTATATCGATTATGCTAAAAATAAGCCTTCCTTATTGATCTTACCCTAAAACCCCTATATATTTCACTCTTCTCATTATGAAAAAAAAATATTATGAGAATAAACATGTAAAACCAACAATAACTTTTTTTTTCGGACATGTAGGAAAACCAAACACGTTAATATCAATTTTGTTAAGTAAATTTACACTTGTTTATTATTCAAAGACTTTTATTTTTAACGGAAAGTAAAGATACACCAACCCAGTGCGAAGACATATTTTAAGCTCTTAGTAGAGACGGATCAACAAAAACCCAAGGATCTTTAATAAAAATTTATGCTCTATAAATACTCCCCATGCTAGAGCAAATGATCTCATTTTATGTGCAACCCCCAAAAAATGCAATGTGTCATATTCTAAATTAAACTGTCAATATCACAGGTGATATGTTTAAAAGAAAATACTTATTTTTATTACTAGATTTTTTTAATAATAAATCTTTAACATGTTGTATATGTATTCCTGAATAATTCAGTTTTACTCTGCAATAATCTATTAAAGATATTTTTGGAAAAATAAAGAGTAATGAAGAAAATTGCAAAATGACATGTAAAAATTTGCAAACTGTATCATTCATATATATATATATATATATATATATATATATATATATATATATATATATATATATATATATATATATATATATATATATATATATATATATATATATATATATATATATATATATATATATATATATATATATATATATATATATATATATACATATATATATTATGTCCGTGTTTGTAAGTCGTTATGTCATATTGAAATGTTTGTTATTTCCTATGAAAGGAAATAACAATCATTTTCCTAAATAAAGTGTTGTCATTTATGTGTATCTGATGCTTCACCTACATTATTTAGAACGTGGCTTAAATCAAAATCTATGTCCCACTATACAATGTAAGATTAATAACTTGGATAATTATTTATAAATTCAGGCTGAGTTACATCACGCGTGTAGACGACCAGGTGAGTACAAAGTGGAGTGAACATTTGCTTGAAATGACCAAGGAGTACAAATATATATAAATGCATATATATGTATATATATATATATATATATATATATATATATATATATATATATATATATATATATATATATATATATATATATATATATATATATATATATATATATATATACACTTTTTTGTATTGCAGAATCAAATTTTTTCTTAATTCAATTATATTAAACATTTATTGTTTTAATACTCTCTTGACAAGATATAGAATGGTCTGTTCCTAAGCTAGAATTATCTAAAAGTCACAAACTGCTGCATGTATAAGGAAGTTTCCTTTTCTCACTACGCCATATATTTGTGAATCGTTTTTAGAAAAGCTAACAAAACTTAATGTGGACACTTTTTGTAACTCAAAATATAATTCAAAATTCCTCCAACAATCGATTTTGCAAAACATTATTTGAATAACTACTTTAACATTTAAAAAAAATTTTAAATAATCAAAATCTTAAATACTTTTTTGGCATATTTACCATATAAGAAAATTAACTAATGTTTACTCCCTCCTTGAGAGTTAAATTCAAGAATATTCAAAATCGTAACGAGCAAGAAAGAAATATCGATTATATAATTCTCATGATCTAGTCTGCTTCCTGTATTTAAATATTTATCTTTGAAGTGGAAAAAATAAAAGAAGTCGAGGGCAAAATATACGTAAGAAGTGGTATATTTCGTAAGACTAATGCAAACAAATTAATGTGAATTAAAAATAAATCTGAAGAAAAAACTATTTGAAACTGTAGTAATGTTCTTTTTCACCACATAATCTGTTATTTTAAGTAATAAAAATTAGAGACTATACTCAAATTAAATTACATTTTAGGGATATGCTTAAAGGAACCAGAAATACAGATACCTTTGAGAAACCAAAAAGCAAAAAATGACTACAAGGAGTTTTCGAGGAATAAGGCCGGGTTTGAATCCTCTCTGACTAAAGCGTGGACATTCTTCGACTGCTACGTCATAAGTTGCAAAGTTAGTTTCTGCATACTACTCCCATAATAAAAAAGGAAAATGAGTGAATTTTGAAGATGCGAGTGACAGCCCCTGTAGAAAAGAAGTGTTGTTTTTTTGCTGTTTCTAATGCCGCAGACAGTTTGGCTATTACGCCATTCACCTATTACGACAGTGAATTAATTGTCTCCTTTATTTAGAAACACCATATAGATATACCAACAGAACTCCAAAATCTTAGTCTTGTCTTCAAAAAATCCAGAAGCTGGCGATGGAGGCCAATCCTCTACACCAGCCGCCCGCCATAGGAAAGCAAATTATATATATATATATATATATATATATATATATATATATATATATATATATATATATATATATATATACATATATATATATATAGTATATATATCTGTGGCTTGGTACAAGAAGTACCTAAGATAGTTTTCTTCAAGATGACTTTGCTTGCTTATGTATATATATATATATATATATATATATATATATATATATATATATATATATATATATATATATATATATATATATATATATATATATATATATATATATATACATATATATATACATATATATATATATATATATATATACATATATATATATATACATATATATATATATATATATATATATATATATATATACATATATATATATACATATATATATACATATATATATACATATATATACATATATATATATATATATATATATATATATATATATATATATATATATATATATATATATATATATATATATATATATATATATATATATATATATATATATATATATATATATATAGGTGTGTGTGTGGTAAGCATTAATTAGAGGAGAATAGTTAAGATAATTTAAAGTGTACTTAAAAGTAGATCTTATTTGTGACGTTAAACGTCACTGTTTTTCATATTACAAGATGTGCAATAGAGTCAAAAACGGGGAAATTCCCGCATCCAGTTTAAAAGTAGAATCAAACCTTTGACGGGTTAACCACGCCCCAGCCTCATCTTCCGTTAAACGTCATAAAAATATTCTAGAATCTTTCCGGTGTGTTTGAAACAAAGGAGTAAATTAGAAGATAGAGATTAGAGCTGTCTGCCGCTGGACGAGGGTCGCGTCGCGAGCTGAGAGGTGGTTAAACATGGCGCTGATTGAATTGGTTTTTAATTAATGTTAGTTAACAAAGCTCTTAGATGTAATTTAATAGTCTATCTTTGCCACAGGTCTATGTTGTTGACTGCTATTTAGAATAATTATTTAGGGGAAAAGTTATGCTAGAAGAAATGTGTGATATATATGGTCTTATTAGCTCTCGCGTAGCAGTATTTAACCGTAGTGCTCTAAACCAAACCAAACCTATCTGCGCAAAACCTATATCAATGATCCACCGAACTTTTGATGAAGCTCAACATATTGATCAACATATGTTGAAATTAGCAAATACGATAACGTTTTTGTGCTGAATGTTCTAAACATCATAAGCATTCTACAATATTCATAATCAATTATTATCTGGATCCTCTTGGCATGGCGCAAGAATGGAAATTTTTATTCAATTCGGCAATACTTACATTTGGAATACATAGTGTTTACGCAAAAAAAAATGTTTTTAAGTTTCGCACCATAACACAAAGTAAGATACATAAACTTTTCTTGAAAATACAAAACCTTTTATATTGTAAGGAAAAATGAAAAATGGGAGTAAATGGATTTCTCTTTCATTTTCTTCCCATACCTATAGTTAAACTGAATAAGCTTCAATTCACAACACGAACACGCGTATTGCATAATGTTTAAAATTATTCTCGTGTAGAATTCGATGGTAAGAGGGAATTTCTTTTAAAACAGCACAGGAGTGAAAATGAACTCACACCCCTCATTCGCAGGCAGTAATTATTGCTCCTCGGTGAGGCGGCTGGTTAATTATACCCATGAAACGCATGCTATTTATTGATCTTTATCTCCGTATAAACTCGAAGGCTGAATATTAGGATGAACTAGTCAGGGAAAACAAGTGCTTTGCTGAGAACTGAAAGGTGTCAGAGCATTACCTTGGAAAGCATCAGGGGGTTTATTGAGAGCTTGTTACCTCATAAGAGAATTTTCTCACATTACTCATACTAATCGATCAAGTGGTTCAATAAACATAATTCATCTTTATTGTGACGTTTATAATTATTTTTTTCTGTGATGGAAAATTTATTTTATTCTGATATCATTTGTCGAATACCCTTCGGATTTAACTTAAAAATTTAAATCTGCACAGAGTCTTACGCAAGACGTTATTTTTTCTACATTTTTCATAATTCTCAGTGATATTTATTTTGAGTTTTCAACTAGTTTTTCCAATAAGAAAAATATTTTTAAAATACTTTAATTAATATTAAAAATTTGATCTCTGCGGTGACTTACACAACAATTTATCGCACGTTTAACAGTGTCATTTGTATTCCAAAATCTATGAAACATTTTCACGATCTAAATCATTTAAGACGCGTTCCTTACTTTTGTAAGTACTTAAAGTACATATATGCATATTTCATAATTTTTTTTCAGTTGTGACTTCAGTTGGATTATCTCTTAAATTTTGCTTTTTTTAATCGTAAAAATAAATTGATAACTTTATGAAAAAAGCTTTCGGAAAGTCTTCAATAACATCTTGGTGTAAAGTAGAGGTTTGAGATTTAGGGTGAATTTCGACGAATCGTCTGATCTCAGAGACAACTTTGATACTAAATAGTTAGTAACAAAGAAAAAGTTGCTCTCAGACGTTTGTAATCTTTCTACTACTCTCGTTGCCATAATGTTTATGAGTTCATTAAAAGCAACATCATTTACTATTACTTGGATATTTAATATGTGAATATTTTTTTTAAATTTTGGGGGTTATAAAACAGAAAAAATTGCAGTTTTCATACGTACTGTCTTATTTCTTTCCACCAATTAAACATTCAGTATTAAATCTTCATCTCGTGAACCATTATGTTTTAATTATCTGAAAAAAATTGTGAAATATTACATTAAAAATTGCGATGTGTGTTCTTAAGATTCTTGGATAGTTACAATGACCATTTAAGTACTCATAATTCTAAAATTACCTTAAAAACATTATTTTGTTGCTATTTCTTAACATTTTTAATTTTGAACTTCCCCGTTTAATATATACAGAGGCTGTTCGCACATTTTTTAGACGATTTTGGTAAGCGGTAATAAAAAAAAACGTTTGCTGCAAAAGAAATAATTGCAATTGTACTATGTTTTTAAAAGTCAAAATTATCGTCTACGGTATGAAAGTTTTGTTTTTATTCAAAATGGCGTTTTTAACAAAGCAGTGGTTCGAAGGCTACATTTATTCGTCAATAAGAAAGGAAAAAAAAACGTCAAATTGGAGTCTCAAGTGGGAGAAAAATTGCAAACAAGTATCCAAGGAAAAAACGGGCATCTTCGACTATTGCAAAGGTACGTTGTTTAATGTTAAAAGAAAATCCCCCTAGTCAAAGGACAGTTGCAAAATCATTAAAATACTCGGTGTCCACTGTAAACAAAATGATAAACGTTGATTTAAATCTTAAGAAAGCGAAAAAACGCAATGTGCATCGTCTTCTTCCAAATCATATCGCTGAACGCAGGACACGCTGCAGAATTCTATATGAGAAACACTTATCCAAAGAAAATGGAAAACAATTGTCACAATAGATGAATCATGGGTGTATTTAAATGATTGCAACAAAAAAAGAGCCATTTATTATCATAAAAGGGGAGAAAAAAATTTAAGTACATGGTTCAAAGAATCGAAAGAAAGTTTTTCTAAGGGATTCATGATTGTTGCTGGTTTTTCTTATAATGGCAAGTTAAAAATAAACAGAGTAGAAAAAAATGTCAAGATTAACTCCAAATACTATCAGGAACATATTTTATCGCCAATTTTTCTGAATGAAATACCATCGCTTTACCCACAGTGCCATCAATCTGTGAGACTCCATCAGGACAAAGCTAGCAGTCACACATCAAAATCCACTGTAAATTTCCTAAAAGAAATGGAACTAAAAACTGGTATCAAGGCCATACCCTTCACTAATATCCCTACTAAATCTCCCGATGTATCACCTATGCATTTTTGTGCTTTCGGACTTTTAAAATCTGCATTATCCAAACGTCGTCCCAAAACCTTTACAGGACTCTTGAAAGCTGTTCAGGAGGAATGGGATAGAATACCTCTTCTGACTTTTCAAAAGGCATTATTATCCTGGAAATTGCGGTGTCGAAAGATAGTTCAGAATAAGGGATGTCAAATAGAACATTTAAAACACAAGAATTTTATGTAATTTAGTTTTGTGAATACAATATACATCGTGTAAAAAATGTGTGAATAGCCTCTGTACTATGGCGATAACTGGTTTTCGTAGGTCTAGCTTTTTCCGAATTGAGTCAATATCATTCGTTTTGTCTTTGATGAAAATTTTCTTACAACTGAATAAGAACTATATAATTTCTTGCTGTTTGGACCATTTCAGTTTAGGGCATTTTCATAGTTGAGTCGTTGTAAAGACAAATGTAACTGTAAGCCATAAAATCATCTTTGTCCACTTCTCTCTAAGCCATATTCAGAAAATATTTAAGAATTTCATCAGAGTGTCTTACAAGATATGGTAACTTTTTGTAATGTAGAAACTGCTCTAATTGTTCTTTATTAGCCCCTGTGTAGGAAAAGTTGATCGTAACGTTCACAATCAACTCAACTGAACTTACTAATGGTTCTGCACGGTATCCTACTTTACATCACCTAATATTTCATAACATAAAATTAAAAATAACTACAAGGCAAAAAGAACTTTTTATATACCATGTTTTTAAATTTTCTGTTGAATCATATATACTTGACAATTCTATGTATTAAAAAATATTTTTTGATGAATTATCCCATCAACTTGAAAGAAAATTAAGTTAATTGGAAGTTGCGTTTAACTTTTCGTTCCCATCCCGGGCGATAGATGGCTGCACCAGTCTACAGAACAAAATTAACTGAAAATGAATTCAATCCTGCTTAAAGATGGTTATAAGTATTAAAATAATGCATTGTCATCGTGTTCTGAGCTATTCTAAAATTTTCAAATGTCTAGCTAGTCGGGTAGTTAGTGAAAAATCGAATGAAGATTTGTACTGGACAAACACACAAACAAACAAAAGCGAGTAATAAAAACATGGTAAAAAAGGGGCTTGATTTTCGGATGCTCAATTTCTGTCATTTTGGATGTATCTAGAGCAGTGTTTCTCAAACTCACGACATCCTTCAATGGTTTCCTTGCATCCTGCCACACCCCCTCCCCTTCCCATGTCAGCCCTACATATTGTCTTTAACACTAGAAAGACGGCTGCCGTCATTTTGGCAGTTTCTGATATACTATTGAGCTGTCTGTATTTATGTCCTCGGGCTTCTGAAATTTTATGACTTTTTTTTCTAATTGTACTCGAAATATACACACACATTTACAAAATTCTATTCTCTAGTAAGGAGGGGGAGAAAATGTGTTGTGTAACTACTAGGACTGAACGCCGTCAATTTGACGGCAGAAAACGAGCAAAAATCTTTAAAATAATATCGGAAAGATGCTCGTTACTTTTCGTTTATTACCCCGTTCTGCAAATAATAGATATATTGGCTCTTCGAAATATTGGTGTTGAAAAATAAGGACTTCACAAACCATGATATATTTTTACGGTTGCCACACCAGGTTGTCAACTCGGCATACCTGCATAAATATATATCTAAATATATACTAATTTATTGTATATTGGTATGAAATAGTTCAAAATTTAAAATATTTAACCATTAAAAAATAAATATTTTAAATTCTTTAATTTTTACCGTCAAAATGACAGCGTTCAGTCTTTACAGTAAAAAAAAAATTCCGTCTTTCTAGTGTTAAAAATGCCTTTTAATACATGAAGAAAAACGCTAAACTGCATTACCTATAATTTAATTCCTAATAAATGTTTAATTTGACGAAAATGAAATTTTTGAGTAATAATAAATCATCCCTCAGTCAAAGGATGTGTAAAAGCAAGAACAGAATTGAACGACAAAAAAAAATCCTCTTATCGTATTGATTCAGAATTGTAAAACTCTTAGCTAAACAATTTTTTTATTCCTTTGTAGAAACTGCAAAATTAATGCCAAAAGAACAGCACAGACTGGTGAAAGACAAACTCACGGTTAGAATTTGCACACTACACGTAGTAACTGCGATTTTCATTTACCACCAAATAAAAGCGGTAGATTTCAAATGAACTGAGCTTTTTCTTTGAATGAGACATTTTCTTTAAAAAAACATATATGCCCTATAGTTTAGTGGTAGATAAAAAATGACAAAAATTTATTCATTTTCATTTATTCATTTTTTATTTATTTTCATTTATTTCAAATCAACTGAGCTTTTTCTTTGAATGAGACATTTTCTTTAAAAAACATATATGCCCTATAGTTTAGTGGTAGATAAAAAAATGACCAATTTTTGGGGGGCAAATTAGCTGAAAAGCAACTGTAATTGCATAAAATCCTGGCGACCCTCTTGGAGGTCGTGAACTCCATGTTTCGAACTCCTGACTTCGAAGAAATCGCGCTACATACATTCTGATACGACTATAAATTCTAGAGATATACTTGCAGACAACATTGACAGCTATTAGGGTCTTAAATATTTAAGTATGTGTTAGATCTTTAAACTATGCCTAAAAGCTAATCCTTTCTGATATTGTACCGCTAAATCTCAACCACCCAGCCAACCAACCAACCGAGTATTCAGGTAATCCATAAATATATTATAAGCACACAAAACTTTAAACAAACTTTTTTTATTTAAATTTAACAAGTTCACATGAACACCAAAGCACTATTACCACAACTTCTCCCCGAGTATATCGTATATCTAAAAACTCACCAATATCTATCGAAGTTGCCACTTCAGTACTTGTAACGTAACCAAAAAATAAAATGAAAACCAAGCATGCAAATGACATTACGTCACACTGAAAAATAGTAATTTATATGAATGCCGGCATGTGGGATAAAATATAACAATTACCACACAATATTGGTGAAACGTACAAAGCTCAACTGTTCTCGCGGGCACGTTTCCTGGACGTTACACACATGAAACTTTGCAAGATTATTTTTCTTAATAGGGTTGTTTTTTTTACAACCGTTACACCATTTATACATAACATTTCAAAATGGTACAAAATATTATAATTTATAGTTCAAGACAATTACTATCAGAGAATGCTTTATTCATTCGTTATATTGTAATTTCAAAAAATTGTCTCACGTTTATTTATTTTTTACTTTTGTACTTTCTCGTGTTCCAAATTTACTGTAAAGTATCTCACATTAGATTTAAGGAAAATAAGAGAAGCTGGACATGAAGCTTGACTTGAAGCAAAAATTCTATGGACTTGAATCTTTCGAATATTACCTCCGTTTATTTCCGTATATACATTTATGATCTAAAATAAACATGCAGCTAAATATTCTTAGAAACGAAATTTACTTTTTCTTATTGGAAGAAATGCAATCTCTTGTCATAAGGTAGTCTAGTTGCATACACAAATGCATTTTTGACTCAAGTATTCACATGTGTTTTGCTGCAAGAAGTGTTTCTCTCGATAAACGCATTGCGTGATTAAAATTCTGCAGGAACACAAATGTATAAGCTTCAATCTCAGAATTTTTTAGGTTAAATTAAAACTAAAGTTTTCAGATAAATTACAATTAGGAGTTATGGTAAGCCGATCGTGGAAATGAATTATAGAAGATAAAAAATTGGTTTTCATTTTCGCATTTTTAATTGGTTAAAAAAATCTTTAATTTACGCTTAGAATCATCGCTCTATGTATAAAAACTATGTATTTACATCTATTTATGTGTAAAAAATACACCCAATCCCCACTCTGCTGTTAGTAGAGACCCCAACATTGAATTCTGATGTTATTTGCTCCAGTATTGCACTCATTTCGCTTGATATCATTGCCGACAGAATACGAATGTCACGGCTATTCAGAATCTTTCGACTGCCACACTAATGCAGTATGTTCGATGTTTTACAGGAATTATTCTATTGGAGGTATAACTTTGAAATGACGAAAGGTAAAATTCTAAACTTTGCCTGTATTTCTGAAATGCCATGACCTACCGCAACCAACTATCATACCTCTTTGAAATTCCCCTAAATTATGATTGTCTGCCATACTCAATATTTAATAAGCTTTTTCCTCTACCATAGATGTCTGTCACTCTATATGTACTGCTTGCGGACGAAAGCAATTACGAGAAAATGAGTATTGCTACATGTTCCGAAAGTAATCTATCCCCTTATATATAATTCAGTAAAACTTCTATATGACAGTCAGTCATGGTTCCGAAAAAGAGTGGTCGTTTTTATGGGTGGCCGGTTACAGAAGTTTCAACAATTATAGATGCATACAGATATAATTAAACGCTGGTAGGTATGAAACTAGTTTTGCCCTGGAGCTTATTTTGTTCCTTTAAATAATAATTTAGCCTTTTAGACATTTAGTGGAAACTTTCAAACACCTCGTAGTACATTTTAAATATTAATTGCTCAAAAAATTTTACTTGTTTCAACAGTTACAGTTTACAAGTGCAGCGGATGTAAATTTGTACAACACGATGACGGTTAAGATTACTAAATTTCGACAAACAAAACTGTCGAGACGTGGTTTGTGTATTTTGAAATTGCAACTTAGGCGTAATTGCATCTTTCTTTCTCTAGCAAAGTTTCATACATTTTTAAGTACAGCTAATTTGTAGATATCTTAAAACTATTCTAAAATATACTCAGCGAAATGTATCTGACGTTTGCTTAATTAAAACCATACTTAAGCCTATTTCTAATCTTACAGTGAGTTTTAAAGTAGCCCTAGTATGTTACTGCGTTGTTATTTTCTGTTTGGGGAACAGTTGTTTTAATTTTTTCCGTATTTTCCCAAGTATACAGACAAATACTTTAAACTCCCGTAGATCCTGCACTGGAAACACAACGCTAAAAAGGCACGCTCTGGGAATCTGATGGCTCATACACAGAGTCGGATGAATGGATTTTGCTGAGAGGACTAATTTTTGGGGATGGCAGTTGACTGAGTATAGAATTTTCCCAAGCCAAAATAGTAGATGATCATAATGAATGTATGTAGAGGTCAGTTTTATCGTTACCACAGACACCAAGAAACAATAAGCTTTAACGTTAGCAGGCGAAATCCAGGAATATATGAAAATAGTACCTGAACTATAGCATGATAAAATTAGAACTGGGCATTAGGCGTTAAGTTATAGAAAGTCGAGATTGGAGACACTTGTATACCATAATGTTTACAATATTTCAGTTTCTCGGTTTAGACGTAAGCCCAAGTCAACTTTTAGCTGCTGGTTTACACTGTAATTTATATTCAATCCTTTTTGACCATGGCTTAATAAGTTCGTACGTAAATGGTTTTGTGAAGTGCAATGTTAGAAGATATACGAAAAAAATTACATTTTACGTTTATTTCTATCATAAGCTTATATAAGTCCTCTTAAAATTTTAAGGCGGATGTCAGCGTAAACAGTTCGAAGAGCTTAATGCAAAGAGTTGGAAAAATCTTTCTAGTCTTATAGCGTCACATATGATAAATGTGTCACATATGAAAAATGTGTGAACTCCAGGTTGGAGACACTTGTAAGATAGTATACCGGAATATTTCTGTTTTAGGAATATAGTTTTTAGTTTGCTCTTACTTTTCTGCTCTCTAAAATCAAGCCATCTAATGATCAGAGCAGCTCAATAAACTTTCCTTTAAACATCCTTCATGAGGTTTACTTTCGAGCCTTTAGCTTTTTGTTTCATTACTTGAAACACATAATATACTATTATACATCATGTACTTAAAATATTTAGTTCACCCACTGTTTCATTAAACAAAATTAATTACGTTAGTTCTCCTGATACTCATATATGAGGATTAAAATGTGGATAAGGCATTATCTTCCTACGTTTTCTCATGCTTTTCTTGACTTATTAATGGCCTTAATAATTTAAGAGGCTAATGAGATATGTATGTAGGAAGTAACTTTTCAAATAAAATCAAAAAAAAAGAGCACACAAAATGATGTGCGGGTAGTTTTAAATAAATAATTACTGATCGTAAGTGAACAGATAGTTCCATAATTTTTATGGCACGTCTGGATGTGAAAGTACTTTTATAGCGTAACAGAAAAGGAATGATGACACTTCTAATATTTTCAATATTTTACGCATAAGTACATGATCAAAACGTTGTATAGTAGAATTTTCGTTCAAAAATCGATAAAACTGCTATCTGTTCAGTACTTTTTGAAAGCTTAAACTGAGATATTAAAGTATGAATCAACCTCTTTCGGGATAGTGACTACTATAGTTAACAAAAGTCTCCAACTCCAAATGGATATGCATGGGTATCTAACATCAGATAAACTGTGTTTTAAAGGGTCAGAAAAACTTAATTTTTTCACCCAGTTTTCTCTAAATTTGTCTTCAAATCCATTAACAGAATATATTCCTTAAATATTTTAGTACTGCCTTGATAAACTAATTAATTATGTATATTGGATCACCTTAGCAGGTAGTTGTTGTTATTAAGTTAAAAAAATAATCGCAAAATAAATGATAATCGAGTCATAATCCAGTAAAATACACTGCTGGCCACTGTAAATGCAACACCCTGAAGGAAACATGCAAATAACATGAAATTTACAACATGCATTAGCGGAGGTGAGATATGCAAATGATTAGAATTTCAGCGCAGACGGACATCACGCGCGCCTGTGGCGCCACTTCAAAGTGCTATTTAAGGCTTGGAGATTTCGACGATTTCAAGTTCGGCAATTGTGTTTTTCTTGTGGTTTTTTTCAAAAAGCGATCAATTATGCCTCGTCGAAAACAGCGATCATCTTTTGATCAAGTATCCGAGTTCGACAGAGGAAGGATAGTGGCCTACCGAGATTGTGGATTATCTTTCAGGGAAATCGGTAGTCGTGTTGGACAAAACCAAACAACTGTAATGCGGATATGTGATCGTTGGATGCAGGAGGGTACGACCGACCGGCGTGTTCAATCGCATCCACCTCAGCGCACCACTTCAAGTGATGACAGGCAAATTGTGCACATGGCAGTGACGAATCGCTCAGTCACATCACGAACCATAGCACAGCACATGCAGTCTGTAACGCATCATCCAGTGTCTGCGCGTACCATTCGACACCGTTTACAGCAGAGTGGTCTGTCCGCAAGACGTCCATTGCTTTGTCTACCCTTGACGCAGAACCACAGACGTCTCCGCCGCCAATGGTGCGATGACAGAAGGATGTGGACGGCAGAATGGAATGAAATTGTCTTTACTGACGAGTCACGCTTCTGTCTGCAACACCACGATGGTCGCATTCGAGTCTGGAGACACCGTGAAGAGAGGATGCTGAACAGCTGCGTTATGCACCGCCACACTGGTCCTGCACCGGGTATTATGGTATGGGGCGGTATAGGATATCACTCTCGCACAACTCTAGTACGCATTGGCGGTACTTTAAACAGCCAGCGCTACATCTCCGAGGTGTTGGAACCAGTTGTCCTTCCTTACCTTCAGGGCTTACCCACAGCCATATTTCAACAGGATAATGCGCGACCACACGTGGCACGCCATGTCCAACGGTTCTTCGTCAATCGCCAAATTGAATTACTTCCCTGGCCGCCTCGCTCTCCGGATCTTTCGCCGATAGAAAACATGTGGTCCATGGTTGCTCTACGATTGACCCAGATTCCATCCCCAGTTGCATCAGCAGATCAACTTTAGCAACGTGTGGAAGCTGCTTGGTCTGCTGTACCCCAAGAACGCATCCAAAGTCTCTTTGAATCAATGCCGAGGCGTGTGGCAGCGGTGATCTCCAACAATGGCGGCTACTCTGGCTATTGATTTTGGCTGGAACCACACTTCACAGAAGTCTATAAATTTAATCATTTGATACTTGGTCAACATGTTATCTACAAAATAAATTTTGTTGTGATATCTCTTGTCTTTCTTGGTGTTGCAATTTGAGTGGCCAGCAGTGTAGTTTCAAAATTTTTATTTCCCAAGCAAACTGTTTTTCTATGCTAGGAATGCAGATACTGTAAGGAGATCATTTACAAATATTTAAAAAATATATGTATTTTACACCATGTTAAGACTTTCTTTAATGGTTTTCAGCATTTTCCAAAAATTAACAGTCACTTAAAATTGGGATTATATAGAATATGAAAGACTATAATAAATTCCAGGCATCTTAAAAATATTTTTACACATTGAAATTTTAATTTGTTTACAAATCTATATAGTCCATAAATCTTATGCTTTATTCATCATACAGACAACGAGATCTCATACAGATATCAATTCATATTTGCATCTCTAATATATCTACTCTGGATATAGAACACATGTTAAAAATAAAGTATAATTCTATAGGATATTGAAGATGAACTTATCATGAAATATTTATAGCATGCATAAATTTTCATTAACACCTGATCATTCAAAATTTAATATTTTATTCCTACCACTCTTATAACATGTCATTTGGACCGGTTAAGTAGATTTTGAGTTAAATCATAAATAAAATTTATTAGTATTTTAATTCGTGCATAAAGGTTATCTAGTATAAGCGTATAATTGTCATCTGCTTGATATATATATATATATATATATATATATATATATATATATATATATATATATATATGTGTGTGTGTGTGTGTGTGTGTATGTGTGTGTGTGTGTGTGTGTGTGTGTGTATTTGTATTTATAAAATATTATAAATTTAATTTTCCCTATATTTATTACCTTTCAATAAAATCAAAATATATGTATCATATAATTATTAAATTTAAAATATAATTATTATATAAAATATTTTAAAATAAATGGAACTTCGAAGAGAATTTACAAATAATTCAATGCTTAAGGAATAGATAATATTGAATAATTACAGAGATTCGTGAAATTTTAGTTTAATTTTCTGAAGATTCAATTTCTCAGTGATAGCTCGATGTTTCATGTTATTTGGCATAAAAACCGTATTAATAAGATAGAATATCCTGTGGAACTAATGCGTTGAAACGAAATGAATAAAAATTGCATAGTAAGTACGGAAAAGAATTTTTTTCAGTCACGTCAAGTGTCTTCCACCTCCGACAAACTACTTATGTAAATACTACTTTAATCAAATTCCACTTAAGTTGCAGTTTCTATTACTAACGCAAAATTGTAACGTCAGTATTTTTATTTACTGGAGTTTCTCGAAAAATAAATAAAAGTTTTTTTGCGGGAATGATTAACTTTGATCTTAGTGTAACAGCTCTGAGCTTAACAGCTTATGTAATCACTCGGAGAGGGAGTTGCTAGTATTAAGGGAGAAAAATAATACCCTGGAAATAAAATGTTTAAACATAACCCAGGTAACTAGCATCCTTCTGTGTTCAAACTGCTCCTACTGAATTCATATATATATATATATATATATATATATATATATATAATATATATATATATATATATATATATATATATATATATATATATATATATATATATATATATATATATACCGATTTTCATTAGTTTGGAGTAAATATTTGTTGGAACGTGGAAGTTTTCAGCTGTGATCTTAAGAGGGAAATGTGACAAACATTTTTCTATAAACATTTATATTTTTGGCACGTGCAAATGTTAGAATATTTCAAAGTTAGAACATTCTTGAAAGACTGAAAAATTGCGTATCCTGAGCTTTTGTAGATGTAGGGGGGGAGTTATTAAGGGTATTCAAACAAGGCATAAATATCGAAGACATCATGTAAAATGGAGATCTATGTGGGAAATTTCGAAGCATTTTAGATTATTTTATTTATTAAATTAATAATCTAAAAAGATTAGAAATTTCCGAGATAGATCTCTCGCTTACTTGATATCTTCGATGTTTATTTTTTAAATTAACTTGGGGCGATAACATTTGGTTATCTCTTGAACATTTTGATGTTATCGTTGCTGTTGTGTTTTTTGTATTTACTATTTGTTTGTATACTACGTTCATGTTCACCAGCGACTGGGAAAATAAATTATTAAATTAAAATCAGCCTACGAAAGGTTGGTAAAAATTCGTGATCTCACAGAAAAGTAAACAACTATATCCCATAAATATATATCTCCGATTCTTCAATCATAACCAATGGAAATAAATTTCTATGAAACACTGCACAATTTTGATGTACAGGACTCCTTACACAAACCGTCCTAGGATAGACCACAATTCTTTAAACTGATTTTCAGAAATGTAATACATTAAAAGGAATTTAACAACATGGTACTTTAGTGAACATTATATAATTTTTAAATTCTTTATAACTTTAATAGAGCACGAGAAGTCATGAAATTTATAAACGTAAATATGGTAACTAAAATTATTATAATCTAATTTCTATCAAAATTTTTTTTATCAAATATAGTTGTTGCAGAGTTTATAAAGGGAACTTAAAAACTTGAAACCGCTTATGTTGGAAGCATAACAGAAAGAGAGCAATTTCATTCTGTAGCACGAATTTTGCTTATCATATAGTCAATGGTGCACACTTATTTCGACAGCGGTTCACTACGTATAAATACAATGTCACTCGACGATAATGAAGTTTATTTTTAAATCAGATATTTTTTTAAATGAAGAAATAAGTAAATTTTGACAAACTCTTTGTAAAAAATGAACTGTATATTTTGTATATATATTTACTCTGCGCAATAACTGTAAAAAAGAAGTCTTGCGCATTTTCTGCACTTGTTTTTAGCGATTCTCCTGTGACTAGAACTTTCTATTTAAATGTTATGAAGTATTTGTATTTCATCTGGGTAAAAATTAGCAAAACAGAAAATTGTGACAGAGCATGATTTTGTTGGCACTAGAAATGTAACCACCTAGTTGTCAATACACACGTGATCAATCTATCAACGACGCCTGACGGCTGAAACGATATGGTCTATTATACTCTTTGTTATGTATCTGTCTGTGTTAGCTGGATGTCGTTTTTGTTTTCATGTCTGTAAATAAATGTGTGTAATATTACAATTATATTTTATTACCGCATCACACATCAACAGATTTCAAAATTACAAGTTTCTTATTGAAACACTAAAAAATATAAAACTTTACTTATTTGCATACATCTAATGTAGAGAATGAGATGGCTGAGCTTGTACATCAGATATTGTCTGATGTACAAGCTCACGAGTTTTTTACCACGAGTTTTTTATGTAATTCTGTTTGAAACCTTATTTAAAAATATCATATATTTTTTAGCATATTTTTTAGCAACATGATATATTTTAGGCACATAAAGAAAATATTAATAAAATTATTATATTAATGTAATCATACTAGGAAGTTTAAAGCATATTCTTCAATTAAATATTTAAAGGGGTTATAAACTTACTTCAAACTATCCACGACCCCTTCAATATTTTTCGCGACCCTCCTGTGGGTTACGACTCACAATCTGCATAACATTGATATAGACATTGGATAAAGAATACTACTTGGTGTAAGGAAAGAAAAGTATATCTGTTCAATATAAAAGATGAAATCTAACTTGTTAGTGTAACTCTTTTTCTACGAGAATAAAACTTGCCAAAACTAACAATAATGATAAAACATTTTGATACTTCGTTTGTGACTATTAGATGCCAGTTTCATAGATGTTTTAAATTTATTGCATTATCTTAAATCTTTCTTTAATCGTTCTTTGTTCAATATTATATCTAAGTAATTTATGATTATACGTATGTCTTGAATATAGTATTTGATAATTTGTTAACTGTAGGTCCACCCAGAATATTTAAGGAATACCCAAAACTAAAAATTAATTTTAGAAGAATATAATCATAAACTATTTTTAGGATCAAAATTACAGTAAATTAAGAAATGTGTTACTTGGCAAAAAAAAAGATCAAGCAATATTTTCCTTATTATGCATAGAAACATATGTACTACCGAGTATCTACTAAATAACAGTAAAACCTTGTTTATCCGGCCCAGGTTTATCCGGATCAGATTAGTAGACATTAATTTAATGTTCACATTATATAATTATTTTTAACTATGATTGCAATAACGTAACTATAAGTACGCCAAATATTCGCTTTTTAGTTTGATTCAATGTTCAGTTCCGGCATAGATTGTACAATAAATTCTGGTAATAAAATGATTTTTGTTGAGTTTACGAAATCTTTACTAGAGTGTTACAGGGCGATGACATGGATTGACTCAGAAAAAGTTATTTTTATATCTTTAATGCCTTGTAAATAATACACTGGCCAATGAATCGGAAACCTAGGATTAATATTTCATTGGACCTTCTTTTGCATGAATAACATTCCGTATTCATGAAGGAATCTATTCCACAAACTTATGGAGTGCATTTACGTCTAGGGAATACCATGCATTGGCCACAAAGACCTTAAAATCCTGTAATAGATAGAAGAGGAGATCGCTGTCGGATGCGCCTTTCCAACAGATTCCAAACATTTTCTATTGGATTAAGATCCGGGCTTTGTAGTGGCCAATGAAGTTGTTGGAAATCTGATTGGTGTTCCTGTAAACCAAACTCGAACGATTGTGGCACGATGTATAGTTGTATTATAGTCCACGAAGTATCCGTCCCCTGCCGAGTAAAAATGTAACATTACAAGGTGCACCTGATCTGCCAGTATGTCCAGGTATTGCATGGCTGTGTGTTTACCCTCAACGAACACCAGGGTATCACTTCCATACCATTATTCGTACCACAGTACGAACCTTGCACAGTACGAACAAGGAAGATAGTTCATGGCTCCATTTGTCTCTCGCCAAAATCGATGTTTTCCATCAGGGCAAAACAAGGTATAGTGTGATTCATATGACTACATGGCCTTTTCCCAATCTTCTTTTCTCCAGTTTCGTCTTTACAGTCATCACTGCAAACGAATTCTGGCATACCAGGCAGAAATGAGAGGTCTCCTCACAAGCATCTGACTACGTAATCCCATTCTCTGCAATTTTCTACCCATGGTTCGCACCAAGATCGGTTAGGACGAATCTTGGTTGAAGATTTCTATCAGTATAAGTACAGTAAAGCCCCTTTTCTGCCGTACAATCCTTCAGAGCCGATGCCGACCACGGTCATGATTGATTGTGTTCGAACAACTTTACGTATTTTGGACAAGGACTGTGGGTTCTGCTCCCAGCAGTTGAACACCTTGAAAATGGTTGCTTTTGAAGACCCAGTGAGTTCTGCTGTCTTCACAATCGTGGCTCCTGCTACACGGTCCCCAACAATAAGCCCTTCTTCAAATGTCGAAATATCTGTCGTTTTTCCCAATCTACTGCATTTATCGTGAAAAACCTCTACACACCTTACTTATACTAGCATTCTGAGGACGTTTCATCTACGTCATAAACATGTTTTTCATACACACATGTTTATGACGTAGCATTCGATAGCAAACCGCTATCGAGCATTTGTAGAAACTCTCACAGGTTTCTAATTCATTTGCAAGTGTGTGCATGTAATTTTGTTACAAAACAGAGTTTTTTTATCGCAAAAAAACCCAGATATTACCCAGATTATCAGGAATTCCGATTATCAGGATTGTATATGGTCGAAGTTAGACTGGATAAATGAGGTTTAACTGTACTTGCTTTAGATCATAACAAATGTTACCAAGAGAAGCCGAAACGAAAATTTGAAAAGTATAGGATAAACCATTTCTTTCAAAATTTTATATAAAAAGTTCAAGGAATTTTAAATTTTGCTTTACGCAAAACGGGTGAAAAATACGTCTGTGCAATGTCCCCGAAAGAAACACGGAAGTACATTTATTCTTATTAAAAACCCGTCAGCCTTGAATTTCAACCAAAGTCACTTTTAACAAAAGAATTTGCATGGCATTCGCTTTAATTTTTGATAGCAGCAACGAACCTTGCGAAACAGATACAATTTCGAAAAAAACAATTAAAAATTATGTACTTACATATTATCCCCTTCGCTCTAAATAATGAGGATCTTCATAAAAAGAAAATTAAGATTAATTTTTTTTTCCAACCAAAAGTTGTTTTTTGTGCATTCCCAATTTATTTTTCGTTCTCCTCTTTAACTTACTCTGATTCATTTTTTTTCTCAGTATATTTTAAATTTCCATTAGTTTTAATGAATTTTATGTCAGACAATTATGTTATTTTTTTACATTGCTTTCCGATACATCGTAGCAGTATATCCTTTTTTGGCATGTCCAAGAATTTTTTTGCTGTGTAGAAATGATGTTAAAATAAATCAGAAAGGGAAAATAAAAATCTTTAAAATATATTGATTGTTTTTATTTTCTTACCATTTTTTCAAAATTAAAAGAAATGCAGTTTTGAAAGATGAAAAAGAGATCAATTATTATAAAACACTTGTAAAATTTTTAAATACAAAAGTAAGTAGAATTACTGTAAATCATTTTATTCTCGTCTTAGAATCACACATTTCGCGCGTTTATATTGCATGAATATCTTACAAAAATAACTACTTAACAAATATCAAATCATGATGAAAATCGTGAAAGCCTTATTACATTAAAACACATGAAATATGCGCACAAATTTGAAGGGACATCAAAAATTCTCATTTATTAATATTTTCCACCTTATATTAATTTATTAAATATTCACACTATAGATACACACACACACATACACACATACTATATACTTATACATACATATATATATATATATATATATATATATATATATATACTGTAATGACTTTACGCCCCTTTCACACTCGGAATTCCTGAGAGAGCCTAACGGCAAGACGTCCATTATCAATCTACCGTATTCATCGGTGACAGTCGCTTTGTCACCAAATTGTGGCAGACGCCGCGTCGCCATCGGACAATTAGGAAGCCGTCTTCTGTAAGAAATCCCCTGCTTGCAGACAAAGCCTGTCCAGAGGATAATCACCTAGCCTTTTAGCGGAAGACGCGGAATGGTCTGAAGACGGTCTACAAAAGGGTTCAAAGGGAGCACGCTTCAACCACCCACAGAGATGGGCGAGGATATATATTCGCCACCTTGATGTAAATGGGAGCAGTTGACTTTTCCTTACAGGTGTGAACAACCCTCGTCGTCGGACGTGTGCCAGAGACGGAGAGCCTGCTGCGTTCCTCTCATGATATCCTGAACCCGCGAATTATCCTTAGATAATGTTTATTTTGTAATTATTGTATAGAGCCTATATTTAATCTAGAATGCCAATAAAGCATTTTGTAAATATTAAAGGCTGTCAGTCTTGGTTTTAGGCGAAGTCCTTACAGACTGTTATTAAATGGTGTCAGAAGAGTGATAGGATATCAGTGATGAGCGAAAGGATTACAGGTAGGCCGATTCTTTTTATCAGATTCTGGCTTTGATTTAAAAACTAAATAATGGTTTTGTATAAATGCAATAAGTAAAAATTATTTTATTGTGTTTCTAAATGGTATATTTATAAGTAGCCATTTAGAGTTCGCATTAAGAAGTGATATTTTAGAAATTTTGATGAATTAAATAAATTTCTGTGTTTTTTTAAAATGGTATATGTACAAGTTAACCATTTAGAGTTCGTATTAAGAACTGATATTTTAGAAATTTTGATGAATTAAATAAATTTCTGTGTTTTTTTAAAATGGTATATGTACAAGTTAACCATTTAGAGTTCGTATTAAGAACTGATATTTTAGAAATTTTGATGATTTAAATCAATTTCTGTGTTTTAATGGTGTATGAGTTAACCATTTGAAGTTCTAAGTAGGAACTATTGTTTTAGGAGTTGTGATAAGTAAAACCAATTTCTGTGTGTTTTTATGGTATATGAATGAGTAACCAGTTAGTGTTCAAGTAAAGAACCAATATTTTGTTTGTTAGGAATTGTAATAAGTTTAGCCAATTTCTGTGTTTTGTTAATTGCAAATACTGTATGTTTTTCTCTCTTTTTAAAGAAAGTGAATTTGTTTTGCTTTTGATAATAACAGTGTGTATTTAGTATTTTTTTTCTTTTAATAGTAACAGATATATTTAAGTTTCTTATGCTTTAATATTAACAGTGATAATTTAGTATTTGTGTATAACTGTGTTGGAAATCTATATAGAGTGTTGATTAACTTGAGAATTCTGTTTATGTGTATTCAGTATAAGAGTTCGGTATTTTGATTTGATAGGTATTGAGTAAATTGTGAATATTTATATTGTGCGGTGCTAGTTTGGTGTTCATAAGGGCCAAAATTATAGTTCGGTCTAAAATTGATCAGTTTTGAACTTGTTAGTTCCGGTTAGGACACATACCGTCGGAAGGTATAGCTAGTAGCTGAGGAAAAATTTCATTGGTTATCCTAAAATTAGTAACCCTAAAGTTGGAAAAATGTCCTTTTTAACTAAGGGTAAGAAAGAGGACCTTTTAGAGCTTTCGGAGGAGTTAGGAGGACTAGCTGACAATAGATTTTCGAAATTAAGAAGATCATTACAGAAAATGAAAATTACGTCGAAGAAGACGCTAGACTCGCACTAGAGCGTATTATTGAAGATAGAAAGGAACGTGAAGAGAGACTTCGCCAAGAAGAGAAAGAAGCGAAACGAGAAGAGAGAGAGAGAGAAGACAAAATTCGTCAAGACCAACTTACTCTCGAAATGAGGAGACTGGAGTTAGGAATTAATGGAGACAATAGAGCCCGAAATGGGAGGGACAGAGATGCAGACGCAACTCAGAACATTCAGCTCCTTAAAACCATACAGAAATTTGACGAGAAACGGGACGAAATGTATCTAATTAATTTCGAGAGAAGAGCAGAGATGGCGGGAGTCCCTAAACAAGATTGGGTGCCATATTTGTTAGGGGTACTAACACCAGAAATTTCCAACATGATGGCCAGAGAATCGCCAGAACAGGCAAAAGATTACGACTACGTCAAAGAGATGATTCACCAGAGATTTAGGAGGAATACAGAAAAATTAAAACAACTGTTTTATCGCCATCCTAAACTCGCAGATAAGTCATGGAGGAATTATGCCCATGAGCTTAGTGGCTATTATGATGAATGGATAGCAGATTTAGAAATCACTACATTTAAGAAACTGAGAGACCTACACATAACGGAACAGATGAAGAGACGGGTACCTGCCGATATAAAAGATCATTTTTTGGAGTAGTGGATGCAGATTAATACTCCTTTAGAATTAGCGGAAAAAAATCGATAAGTATGAAAGCTTACAAGACAGTTTCCGAACAAGAGAATTCCCAAAGAATCAAAAGTCCACAGATAAAATTAATAAGCCATTTAACAATAACCATAAATTTAAGGAAGAGAAGAAAGAAAAAAAGATGTGGAAAAAGAAGCTTCTAGTGGACAAAACAAGGAAAGAATTTTTGAGAAGAGAAAACAGCTCCGTTGTTACGAGTGTGGTTCTTATGACCATCTGAGACCACAGTGCCCTAAACTTAAAGAGACGGAAATTATCGCGGCAACAGAAACTAGTGGAGGAGACTCGAGTGGCGTGATGACTCCTTATATCAGTCACGGAGTCGTTAATGGAAAATCTACGTCTATTCTGAGAGACACAGGAGCGAGCATTGATCTGATTTCTAAAAATTTGGTACAACCCTATATGTACACAGGAGAGCACGTTTATGTCAGTGCACCTTTGTTAGATTCACCCGTTTGCTTACCTATAGCAGAGGTAAATTTAAAATGTGAATGGGGCCACACCATAACTAGAGCAGCTGTCAGCAATACGGATTTCGAGCAGAAACACTATTTGTTAGGAAATAAAACGGCAGCCTTGCTTGAGAAGATCAACAGGAATGTAGAAGTTCCGGTGAAAAATACTGTGCAAACTCGGGCCGAAAAACTAAAATTAGATAGAGAAAGACTAGACACGGGAGATGAAATAACGAAAATAGAGCAAGTGATCCCCGGAGCAGAAGCGGTAGAAGAAATCAATGCTGAAGAGAGCGCGACTATCTTGTCTCTCCAGGAGAAACAAATAATTACTCCCGACTTATTAAAGACTTCACCCGAAGAATTTAGAGTTGCACAAAGTGAGGACGAAGAATTAAAAGTAATTTTTGATAGGGCGAAAAAGAAGACGCACGAAGAAAATAAGTACGTAGTGGTAAAAGATATGTTATTTTACCAGAAAAATAATAACGATGGAACCACTAGAAAACTGCTTATTGTGCCTCGAAAGTATCGAGAGAAATTAAAAAGACTCTGCCACGAACAAACTAATGTTCATTTAGGCGTTGCTAAGATGAAAGAATCATTAACTCAGTATTTTTACTGGCCATATTGTCACTTAGACATAAATGATTACGTGTCGGCTTGTGACAAATGTCAAAAGGGGAAATGTCCTAATGTTAAGAATAATATGAAACGTCTTAACCATGTTAATTCCCGCCGAACACCAGGCTAAGCCGAAGTTTAGTCGTAAAAGTTTAAATGTATATTATAAGTATGTTGATTAATTGTAGTTTCAGTGTAAAAATGTGACCAGAAATTAATGTGTATTCGTTTGAGTAATGTTTTTTTTATGAATTGTAACATGTAATTGTTTGTAAATTTAAACGGCTCGACCATAGAAGTTGAGTTTTGCTTTAAAGGAAAATTCAGGTGAAATTCCTTTGACGTTATCATAATATAACGGTTTGGTAGTGGCAAACGCCATATGACGGTTTTATGTATGCCGTGTTGGAATGCCTCAGATAGGTTTTAATTAATGTTCAATTGTAACATTTTATGTTCTGTTTTGTTTGTTGCATAAACCAGTAGAATGCCTCAGAAAGATGTTGGCTAACTTTTAAATGCAAATGTGTATGTTTTTGTGTATACCTAAGAAGGTAGTAATTGGAGTCAAAATGCACTCCGTACGGTGTTTGAATACCGCAATTGGATGATTTATTGTGAAATCGATAAGTTTTGTCTGAAGAGTTGTTACGACAACAGATAAATGTAAGTGTTGTCAAAGAATCCAAATGATTACAAGGAATGTGAGGTTTGTGAATTTTTTTTGGATAAGGAATGAGCCAATGAGCTATTATGTTATAATTTTATGTCAGTCAGTACTGAAAAATTAGACCCTAAATCGATTGTGAATCCTATAGTAGGATAAAATGAATATTTAAATTTAGGTCACTGATGACTGTTCACTTAAATGGAAAAGATTGGATCACAGGTGATCGTGAACGAATTAAGTTCCCTGATCCAGGATCTACGGAATGCCGAGTATTAAATTGTTTTTATGACTATAAGTGTTAAATGTATTAAAAAGATAAGTAAGACATTTAAAATTTTCATGTGTAGAAGTAACCGTGATGATATGTTCTGTATGAAGTTTAGGTATCCATTTTGGATTTGTATTTAATTTTATTTGTGTAAAGTTGTTTCATTGTAACTGTGTTTAATATCAATTTGAGAATTTATTGTGTCATGTGATCACAATTAAGGTAAATTATGGGATCCCAGTTGAGTGATTTACTAGTTATAATGTTTTTTATGTAGTGTCATGAGTACGTATTACTGTTTCAGGAATTTAAAGTTTTTTGATATGACATGTATTAGTATACGATTTTATTTAAAATTTTTGCCATGACTTGTTATATTATTGTGTAATTTTTATAATTTCTTTGCTACGGCATGTTCTCTTATTAGAGATTTTAAAGGTGCGTAAATTTTAATTATAAATTCCTTTTGATGTGCTTTTAAAATGATACTTTGAAGTACAGTTAAAAATTTTCTTTCATGAAGGTAAAGCCAGAGTTTGATCAAAATTAGCGGTCTACTCGTAATGTCAATTGGGCGTGCATTTGCCTTCGGAAAAAGTTTTATAATTGAAATTGTCCTGAGAAGGACAATGTTTTGTTCTGTTTTTTTTGCAGGTGGAAACTTCTGCAGAAAAAATCTGGGGAGGGGAGGAATTTAGTCTGTAATGACTTTACGCCCCTTTCACACTCGGAATTCCTGAGAGAGCCTAACGGCAAGACGTCCATTATCAATCTACCGTATTCATCGGTGACAGTCGCTTTGTCATCAAATTGTGGCAGACGCCGCGTCGCCATCGGACAATTAGGAAGCCGTCTTCTGTAAGAAATCCCCTGCTTGCAGACAAAGCCTGTCCAGAGGATAATCACCTAGCCTTTTAGCGGAAGACGCGGAATGGTCTGAAGACGGTCTACAAAAGGGTTCAAAGGGAGCACGCTTCAACCCCCCACAGAGATGGGCGAGGATATATATTCGCCACCTTGATGTAAATGGGAGCAGTTGACTTTTCCTTACAGGTGTGAACAACCCTCGTCGTCGGACGTGTGCCAGAGACGGAGAGCCTGCTGCGTTCCTCTCATGATATTCTGAACCCGCGAATTATCCTTAGATAATGTTTATTTTGTAATTATTGTATAGAGCCTATATTTAATCTAGAATGCCAATAAAGCATTTTGTAAATATTAAAGGCTGTCAGTCTTGGTTTTAGGCGAAGTCCTTACAATACACTGACGAGCCAAAACATAACGACCACCTATCTAGTAACACGTTGCCCAACTTAGTCCAGTAAAACAGCTGCAATTTGCTTTGTCATGGGTGCCACAAGACCTCGGTAGATGGCCGAATACAGATTGTACCAGATGCTCAAGCAGCTGTCACGCAAATACGGGATATTCAAACATAGTGATTTTTGAGCTCTGAGTTGCCGTTCAATAACACCCGAAATATGCTCTATCGGATTAAGATCCAGTGAGTTAGGTAGATAGGACATTAAATGGAATTCAGAATTATGTTCCTGGAACCACTCAAGCATAATTCCAGCCTTGTGACATGGAGCGTTGTCCTGCTGGAAGACTCCATTTCCAGTTGGGAAGACAGACGCAAATTAAGGGTGCAACTTGTTCGCAATGGCATTCACATAGTCCGCAGAGTTCATGGTCTGTTCTTCCACAACCACGGGTCCCAAAGACGCCCACGGGAACGTCCTCCAACGCATAATACTTCCATCACCGGCCTGTGTATGACATGTTGTAAATTGGGGGAGCAACTGTTCGTCTGGATGACGACGTATCCTGACACGGCCATCGACGTAATGAATGATGAAATGTGATTTATCCGATCAGGCAACTCTCTCTCAGTAATACATGGGCCAGTCAAGATGATTCTGGGTCTAGAGTAGGCGTACTTGGCGATGACGCTTGGTCAACAGAGGCCCATGATTGGAACGTATGCTTCGTAGTCCAATATCCAGCAGTGTCCGGTGAACTGTGTGCTCCGCAACAATTCTACTTGGATATTCATTGTGTTGGGCTGTCAAATGAGCCACTGGCTGGCGCCGATTTTTCTTCACGAAGCGGGACAGTCTCCAACGTCATTTTTTCTTGATAACGCGTAGACGTCCAATGCCATGGCGTCTACCGCTGCTTTCAACGTCATTCATCTACTTTTTATAAGTACATTCAACGGCAGGTCGCGAACTACCCACGAGTCGTGCAGTTTCAGAGATACTCGCATCGAGTCGTCGAGCCATTACAATCTGCCCTCCATCAAAGTGACTTACATCTGCAGCCTTTTCCTTCACACGAAGAAGGCATGACAAGAATGATTCCTCAGACTCCCCAGCAGCAGTTAAATACCATTCCCACCTGATCACGTGCCCTCGACGTCATCCACACGAGTTCATTGCGAAATGTCGTGATTGTAATAATATTTTGCATCTTCAGTGTACACACACACACACACACACACACATATATATATATATATATACATATGTGTGTGTGTGTGCAATTAAAACATAAAAAAATAGAAGATAAACCATTTCTTTCATAATTTTATATAAAATGAGCAAGGAATTTTAAATTTCACTTTACACAAAACGCTTGAAAAATATACTTTTGCAATCTGACCTTAAGAAGTAATGAAGTACATTTATTCTTAATAAAATCCTCTCTGTCTTGGATATCAACCCACCTTCAAAAGAAGAATTTCCATGGCATTTGCTTTAATTTTTAACAGCAGCAACGAACCTGGCGGACCAGATACACTTTCGCAGAAAATAAAAAGAAAATTATGTACTTCCATATTATCCCCTTCGACTCTATATAGTGATGATGTTCATAAAAAAAAAATTAAGACATTATTTTTTTCATGCAAAAGTTTTTTTTGTGCATTCCGAATTTTACTTCGATCTCCTCTTACGCATTTTTTTTCAAAGTGTATTTTAAATTTTTGTTAGTTTTAATGAACTTTATGTCGAACAATTATGTTAATATTTTTTCTACATTACTTTCCAATACATCTTAGAAGCATATCTTTTTTTGGCATTTCTAAGAATACTTTTGCTGCTTAGAAATGATGCCAAAATAAATCAGATGAGGAAAAAATTGTAAAACATTTTTGAATGTTTTTAGGATTTTTGCATTCTTTAAAATGAAAATCAGATTGTTATGAGAGAGAAATGGATCAATTATGACGTGATACATCTAAAAGTTATAAAAACAAAAGCAAGTTAAAATATTGCAAATCCTTTTATTAACGTCATATAATCACACATTTCATGCATTTCTATTGCGTGCATTATTTATTACAAAGACAGATATTTAACAAATATAAACCACGAATGCCTTTTTAGATAGGAAACAGACAAAATTTGTATCCATTCTTTTGAAGACATCATTGATAGGATTTATACGTTTTTGTCTCACCGATTATGTGTCATGTTAATTTATTAAATTCTCACGTTTGATAACTCATTTTAGTAAAATTCTATCTAATCTGAGTGATAACTTTCACTCCTTACTTTCGAAAAGCACGATTATACTGAAAAGATTATTAAATGCTAAAAACATGCGGTACAAAAGTACTTTGAAAATTTTATTGTGCAGCGAGTCACTGTGAATCGGTATAGGGAAAAAGAGAAGTCATAAATATTAAGGCTATTAACTATTCGCCCTGAATAGTAATTGAAACATAATTAAAATGCCATGAAAATTAGATTTAACTGCAGTACAATAATTTTGTATACCGGCAATACGTTTTTATGCATCCTAATATAGTATTACCCAAAATCTTTGTGCGATAAACATTACTCTTCAATACATATAAATTATACTGAAAAGGCTATATATATATATAAAAACTAGCAACATTAAATTTCTGTACCGAAAAATAAGTTTAAATGAGTAATATAATTTAATGATACGAAAATGTTTTACCCTAAACTTTTATATCTACATAGCATTTGAATAATTATCAATACACAGTTAAATTGTAAGGGGAATATCATTCATGCAAGGAAAGACTCAACACCTTATTGGACCCCAAAGCATTAAATGTAGGCATCTGATTGGAGAGATTCTAAATCTAATAATATTATGACATGTAAAAATAAAGATCTGTGCATCTGTCACGGGTTTATGTGGGCATAGTTAATTTTTCTAAATTCGCTTGGAGATGAAAAAAATCACAAAAAATTATTCTCGCATTAGCCATTCCATACTGATTCAAACATCCTTGGGTAATATAAAGTCGTTAGATCCGACATGAAGTACATTTCACCAGCACGGCGTACATAAATGAACCATTTCTGTTGAACTGCCCAAAAAATCAAAAGGGGGTCACGGAGAGTAATTTTGTAGTGACCAATCGAACCAAAAAAAGTTCCTCCAATGATTTCTTATACGTTTGTCCATTTGTAGGCCTCCTGTTCTTTCTGATCTCGTTAAGAGTGTTGAAAGTCTTGCTGTCTTGCGAAACTTTGTTTGTAATTTAAATGTTTAACTTTTTCTTGTTTTGTGTTTTTCACTTACTTCTGTACGCCTCATGTTATATCTTGTGGTGCATGAGGAGATTTCAAATGAAACAATAAAAATAAAATGATTTCTTATTCAATTTTTTCTGCTAACTGTAATGTATGTAAAAAATGCATTGGAACATCTAACAACACAGCATTTCTTGTGTTCTTCCAAGTACTTGGAAATAAACAACCATAACTGTTTATTGTAAATGTTTTAATAAAGTAAATACTCACATTGATGTAGACAGTATCAACTGTATTTGCTTAAGAGAAATAAAATATTTGAAATTGAGGATATTTAATTCATATTTATCAAATAACATAAATACATGATAACTTCTGTTTTGTAAGAAAGATTAATAAGATAACATATTCGTCCCCTAGGATGTATTAAAATATTTCTAATATTTCAAGAGGTGTAATAATCTTTATAGAAAAAGGAGTAACATCTTCAACATTAAATATTTTCAATTCCCAAGCTAACAAATTGTATCGTAAAAAAATCCCTTTGAACCAGTAGATAAGTAAAAGGAAAAACATATTTTTGATTCGCTTTTGCTGGGTGTAATTCTGCTCTGTTTATAATGGAACTAAAGAAAGATTTGGAGAAAGGCTGCGAGAAAATATTTTCAAGTGTTTTATTTATTGTTTTCACAATTCTCCGAAAGTAAAATAAAATTTATCACAAACAGAGAACGTGATTATTTCACCACAATCTACATTTTACTCACTTAAAAAGAGAAAATGAGATTTAAATCCCGAAAAAAAACATTTCTATGTACGAAATTGTGTTTGAAAATTGATATTTACGTCAAAGAACAATAAGTAATTTCTTTTCTCTAGGATAAATTTAAAAATGAGTATTTCTCTTCTTAGATGGTCGTTTATATTTTGAACAACAAATTTTAAAAAGAAAATTTTGTTCGCTAAAATTGTATTTACATTAGAAAAACTTAACATTTTAAAGACAAATTGTGTGAATTTGCAACTTAAAATTTCTGTCTCACTTTTACTACACACTTTTTATACCTTTGGTTTTTAATCAAAATGTATGTAAATTATGAACCTATACTTAACAGTCCTAATAATTATAATTTGCATGTATTTGCATAACGAATTCCTCCTGATGTATTATTCAAGGAAGATTTTAATTAAATGGAAACTATTTCTATCTTCGGAAAAATTTCATAGCTGATTTTTAAAGGAACAAATCTTAATTTCCCGACTGGTTGTTCAAATAAAAACAGGTGGTGTCTGATTTTCTTTAATATAGAGTAAGTAGTTAACAGATAATAGTTGAACAAGTTAATGTATATCTTTCTTTTTTTTTCTCCGAGATAGTCTTTATTCGAAAATATAGTGATTACGTTCTATTTTTCACTTGAAAATTACACCTCTTATCGTTCGAATGTTTAAACAATTTTCCTCATCTTACATCTCAAACTTAAATGTTAGCCGTATTTAGATTTTTTTCAAAGGGACAAGAGACTTTCAATCTTACCTATTTTTGTTATCTCAGTTTTTAAGTCTATATTTAGAAGACGAATAATTAATATTCTTTTTTTCTACATTGAAAACACTTGGTATTCAAAATGAGGATTTTTTGAATTGTTTTTTCCACTTTTTTTTCTCCAAACATTCTAACATTATTCAACATGCTCCAGTATATATAACTTAATAACATAAATTTTTATTATAAACTACCATATGTTTATAAACATAATTGCACATTGATTTTTTACTTATATGAATCTAAAGTCTTATATAAATTTTATTTTAACTCTGCCTGTAAATTTTTATGTCTTTATTTCATTTTATAGTCTCAATATTTGAAAAATATTTGAGGTTTCAAACAACTATGCATAGTTTTATGACAAACAAATTCATTAACAATCCTGAGCAATTTGGAAGAAATCGGGAAAAAAAATAAATGTGTTTGGAAAATTTTGAACTACTCTAGCATTTTTGAATGCTTTTTTTAGATACATGTCTTAATCTGCCACAAAATTATCGTTTGTGAATTCTAAGGGAATTCAAAGCAGTGAAAAATATTAATTATACTAAGTGGTATATTGAGTAAAATATTGAAAATTTAAAAAAAAATGCGGTTGAACGTCCCCTTAAAATGATTCCGTTTATATAACTTGTCCCAACTTAGTATATTGCATACATAAACACACAAATGTAAGCACTTTGTAATATAAATTAGCTCTCATCTCAAATCTTTCCTATGATAATTAATTGAAATAACGGTGTTTTATTTATCAGTATGAACAGGAATAATAATTAATGGAAAACACACACATATCTGCAATTTTTAGCTTAAAGGTAATCTCTCTTTCATTATTAATTATCAATATATGATATTGTACCATACTTTTCTTTAAATTATATTCTTTTTTGGATGACTCTGTAGAATTTTCTTAAAAACTTACATTCTGGTTAAATTCTGTTGTTTTCATACACAATCCACTTTTTCCATACAAAAATAATATCTCAAGACAAAAGTCAATGGTATGACCACAGTAGATAGTAGAAGCCCTGCAATTCTTGTCTTTCTTCCAAACTAGTCTTTTGCTACCGAAGAGTGTTTTACAGTCATCAAATCACAATCACGTAATCCGTGTTTAATAGCATATGAAGCAGAAAACGCCTATCTGATAAAATACAGAGACAACTTTTATTAAGCATATTGTTATATTCAAAGTAATTACTCCCTAATTTCTAAAACGCAATTTTATTCCTGTATAACAATAGCACCCCATATATATATATATATATACACACACATACACACATATCTTACTATTAACAGCTATAGGTAAACAAACGTATGTTTTTTAGTGATCAGACACGGGGAAGGGCTAATCTCACGAACCGAGCATAGCAGGATATCGCGGCTGGTACCGATGGACGTTGACGGACGGGACGCGTGCACTGATACCATCCTCAACTTTCAAAACTTTAAACTTTTTTAATTATTAAATCAAAACCGCCGAACTCAAAAAAAGCTGACAACAAAAAACAGCTGTCATTCCAGCTCCTTTCCATTTCGCAAATTTCCACTATTTGCATGCAAAATTAAACTTTTCCGCCCACCAATCGACAATTTGTTTTATTTCCATGTGTTCTACAACTCTTTTTCTTTAAGGATATGCACATTTCTAAAAAGTTAAAACTGTTTTTCACTGCAAACGAAGCTTTTTTCCCAAAGCAGTTTTCCTAATTTCACGAAATCGACAATTTTGATGGACAAATATTTCGGTTTTTTGCACCTATAAATGTCAATTTCATGATTTTTCGGTATTTTCTAGATGTTTAGCTTCCAAAATATACCAAATACATTTAATAAAATAAAAGTTATCATTCTAAAAAAGCACACTTACAAAACTCACTTTTGAAATTTTACGTGCTGATCGCCACTGTATCTTAATGTAAATTGAATGCCGAGTTCGTAATTTTTCGACTTATTATTTTACTCACTAATAATTCCAGCAAGTTCGTGAAATTTTTTTGTAATTATTGAGGAAGTGATGAGGATTCTTCAGCCACCAATTTTGAATTCATCAGAACTATCTTTCTATTTTTTAAGCACTTTTCCCCCACAAGATTTAATATTTACATTCGGCCATGTTGCAAAAAGGAAAAACAATTAGTTGAAAACGAGTCATTTAATAATTGAAATCCAGAAATAATTTTTGTTTTAGAAAATGAGAAGTTAAAACCTTTAGAATTTAATACCTTTAGGATTTCCATATACATTCCTTTAGAATGAATATATATATATATATATATATATATATATATATATATATATATAATATATATATATATATATATATATATATATATATATATATATATATATATATATATATATATATATATATATATATATATATATATACAAAGAATATTAATGCGTTTCCAAATGGTCTGATGTTTCCATGCAAATCTTGCAATGATTGATTATGAGCCTCGAGCGATTTTTTGTGTGCGATTGTACATTCATCCCAAACAATAAGTTTGCCTTTCTGCAATACTTTTCCCATACCGGATACTTTGGAAATGTTACACGTGGGAGTTTCAATGAATTGCAAGATCAATGGCAATTTCAAAGCGGAATGTGCAGTTCTTCCACCAGGTAGCAATGTCGCAGCTATTCCGGACGACGCAAGAGGTAAGGCTATGTCCTTTTGGGATCGAATTGGTGCCAGAATCAGTCTAATTAGGGACGTTTTACCATTTCCTCCTGGCGCATCTAAGAAGAAGATTTCTCCAACCCCGTTATTGACAGTTTGCATTATTTGATCGTAAATGCCTTTTGCGCCAGTGTTAGCTAAAGAATATTTGATTGCACATAAGACAAAAGATCACCCGTGTTGTAATTTTGTTCACGACACAATTCTACATCGAACGAAGCATCAGCAGATCGATTCGGTGATGGCATTCCCAATTGATTGAGAACTTTGTACATTATTTCTAAGCACAAAACTTAAATCATTATCAACTCTTCGTTGTAGATTTCTGCTGTGAAATCCATGTTCATATTTAAATTTTCCTCGCGTATTCGACGGAAAATATCTTCAGCCATGTGCGTTATTTTATCTCTTCGATCGTCTTTTATTATCTAGAATGATCCCTGCGTAATTTATCACCTGTGGGAACTGCTGATAGTGGGGTCGCACCCCACCGTGACAAATTTCTGTTCTGAGGGGGAAGGGAAAGACATTTCTCGTTTGCTGCAAAATATTTAGTATAGCATGTGTTTAAAAAAAAGCATGTTTATACCTGTCACAGGTATGGCATCTATATAATAGGCATATAAAGACACTCACATATTCAAATGCAACGTTGTGTCAAAATTTCGGTGAAGAACTTTCGGAGATTTGAGATTTTGAACAAACGAACATTTACATTTTTATTTATTTTTATATATATATATATATATATATATATATATATGCACGTTGTGGTTACTTACACTGAAGTCCCTTTAAATTCTGACTTCGTATCAAATTTTGGCATCAAAGACCTTGATTCCAAAGTTGTCCGAATAAAACCTTTCCGGTTTTCATGCCCACAATCTTGGAGCCGGAAGATGGCCGAATGGCTAGGGCGCTGGCTTTCGGAACCAGAGTCTGTGGGTTCGAATCCCATTCTTGGCATGGACGTTTGTAGCCGTTCGGAATCGGCTTTAAACAGTAGGTCCCGGTCTAATTAGCCCTCGTGTAGCAAAAAATGACCGTAGCGCTCCAAACTAAACCAAACCAAACCAAACCAAACCAACCCACAATCTTTTCTTGCGGCCTCTGTAACACACGTTCTCTACCGACTGAGTGTGACATGGAAATTTCAAATATTCAAATTCTGGCAGGGCTTTGTCTTTTAATAAAGTTGGAATGTATTCTGTTGTCATATTTGACAACAATGGAGGTGGTGTCGGCTTACATTTTGTCCAATAAATAAGTACAATTATTAAGTCTGTAGCTTGAAAATTAATTAAAAGAAGCTTGAATGCTCTAACGTGACTTACTACAGGCGGCTCATTTTGGCTTTCAGTATCCTCCTGTAGCCTAATTCTTGAATGTGCTGTCTCTCGTCGAATGTCATCGCCAACATCATATTCTCTGGATGGCAGATGAACGAGTTTCTCTAAATGACCGGATCGATGATTTATTTTATGCTGTCCGGGAAATGTCTTGTTGGTTGAATGACCTTTAGTATGTGCTTCGGACCGTCTTTCACGGTGTAATGCATCTTAGTATCAAACCAAACAGGAATATAGCTTTTTACAGTGTAATTTACAAGTATCTTCATTTCGCTTGACGGACTAATTTGGGAAACATAAAGTCTTAATGCCCGTTTAGCACAGGTTAACAATTGGGAATGGCTGAGGGGTCTAGGATCTTTAACAGCTAATTCTGGATCACAGAGTCCAGTGATGACTGCATTAATATTGTCTAGAAGATACTGCTGAACTTTAATGAGGTCAGTTTTATTTATTGTGATGACAACTTCAGATTGAATCGGCACAAAATCTACAACAGGATTTTTCTCACTGCTAGTCAGCTTCTAGCCAATTGGACCACTGAATGATGCTGTCCCACTTGTTGTCCTGTCTAAGAGCTCAAACAAATGTTTATAAGGCAGCTCATTAAGTGAAGCAAACAAATAAACCACGGAATTGGTCGCTGACACCTAACTTCAATGTTCTGTACAATACCACTTTTCCAACCGGTGTTTGTGACTGTCCCATCACATCTGATGGCTACCACTGCACTTATGTGAAAATCTTTCTTTTCCATGTAGTCAAAAATACTTTCGGCAATATAATTAGCAGTTCCTGTTTTTGGTGTAACAAGGCAAATATTTTGGCCACTAGGTATGCTAGGCCACTAGGTATCATGCTAATATGTTCTTTTTTTTCTTACTCTTCGGTACATTTTAGCCTCTATTATTTCTTGTTTTAACGTATTGTCTTTTCTACCGTCGAAATAGATTCCATTTACTTTTTTCAGCTGGTGCTCATCTTCCTTTATTGCTTTTCGAATCTTCATTTTTCCCTTCTAATCTTACTTTTGTCAATCCTTCGAAACATATCTGAATTAGATAGCATTCCAAGATCATGCAGGAGACAAGAAACTATTTCTGCCGTTGCCCTGTCAGAAACACCGTACCTATCGCTTAATAACGAAGTATACGACAACTTTGAACGCATTTGCGATGTATAAGGCAGTACCAAACTTATAAAGGAAAAATATGCTGAAATGGGCAAAGAGCTGCAATATGAGGTTTTTAAAAAATGATTGGTATTTTAAGGTTTTTTGGGCAAATTAAAATGAACGGCAATGTGCTCAAAAGAATTTTTCACGCATTAGATATCTACAAAGAGTAGTTATTTATACTATTAGATATAACTATCAAAAAAGAGTTATTAGAAGTAAACTATTAAAAAAGATTTATGCGTCTTAAAAAAGTGCAGATCTTTTTCTTTTATTTCTAAACTTTAGGGCTCTTACGCGATTTCAAAACCAATTTATATTTTTTTGTATAATTTTTGCAATTTTTAGGATGCACAAGTTTTACGCTCTATTAGAAATTGATTATAAAAAAATAATTTTTTTTGCCCCACAGTAAGATATATATATATATATATATATATATATATATATATATATAAGACAAGAGATATCACAACAAAATTTATTTTGTAGATAACATGTTGACCAAGTATCAAATGATTAAATTTATAGACTTCTGTGAAGTGTGGTTCCTGCCAAAATCAGTAGCCAGAGTAGCCGCCATTGTTGGAGATCACCGCTGCCACACGCCTCGGCATTGATTCAAAGAGACTTTGGATGAGTTCTTGGGGTACGGCAGACCATGCAGATTCCACACGTTGCCAAAGTTGATCTGCTGTGGCAGCTGGGGATGGAATCTGGGTCAATCGTAGAGCAACCATGGACCACATGTTTTCTATCGGCGAAAGATCCGGAGAGCGAGGCGGCCAGGGAAGCAATTCAATCTGGCGATTGACGAAGAACCGTTGGACAATGCGTGCCACGTGTGGTCGCGCATTATCATGTTGAAATATGGCTGTGGGCAAGCCCGGAAGGTAAGAAAGGACAACTGGCTCCAACACCTCGGAGATGTAGCGCTGGCTGTTTAAAGTACCGGCAATGCGTACTAGAGGTGTGCGAGAGTGATATCCAATACCGCCCCATACCATAATACCCGGTGCAGGACCAGTGTGGCGGTGCATAACGCAGCTGTTCAGCATCCTCTCTTCACGGTGTCTCCAGACTCGAATGCGACCATCGTGGTGTTGCAGACAGAAGCGTGACTCGTCAGTAAAGACAATTTCATTCCATTCTGCCGTCCATATCCTTCTGTCATCGCACCATTGGCGGCGGAGACGTCTGTGGTTCTGCGTCAAGGGTAGACAAAGCAATGGACGTCTTGCGGACAGACCACTCTGCTGTAAACGGCGTCGAATGGTACGCGCAGACACTGGATGATGCGTTACAGACTGCATGTGCTGTGCTATGGTTCGTGATGGGACTGAGCGATCCGTCACTGCCATGCGCACAATTTGCCTGTCATCACGTGAAGTGGTGCGCTGAGGTGGATGCGATCGAACACGCCGGTCCGTCGTACCCTCCTGCATCCAACGATCACATATCCGCATTACAGTTGTTTGGTTTCGTCCAACACGACTACTGATTTCCCTGAAAGATAATCCACAATCTCGGTAGGCCACTATCCTTCCTCTGTCGAACTCGGATACTTGATCAAAGGATGATCGCTGTTTTCGACGAGGCAGAATTGATCGTTTTTTTGAAAAAACCACAAGAAAAATACAATTGCCGAACTTGAAATCGTCGAAATCTCTAAGCCTTAAATAGCGCATTGAAGTGGCACCACAGGCGCGCGTGATGTGCGCCTGCGCTGAAATTCTAATTATTTGCATATATCACCTCCGCTAATGCATGTTGTAAATTTCATGTTATTTGCATGTATCCTTCAGGGTGTTGCATTTACAGTGGCCAGCAGTGTATATATACAGGGTGGTCATAAAGAAACTTTGCCGATATAGGGACCTCTAGAGACTGTTCTGTTCAACCGATCGAGATGAGATTTCAGATATACTTATTCAGAGGTATGAGCTCGAGATTTTATGAACGACAACCAAGTGGCGCTCACGGTTACGGTTATAGGTACAGAAACTCGAAATTTTCAAACAGCAATAGCTATTTTTTCCCATCGCAAAATGATTAGCGCATGCGAAAACCTTAAAAAGCGCTGGAATGGTACGTGTATCACTAAAAAAGGACGCATTATGGAAGCACAAGAAACAGCTCTGCGAACGGCCCACAAAAACGATATATGGACCTCTAGTGGCCGTTCCGTTCAACCAATCAAGATGAGATTTCAGAAATAGTTATTCAGATGTGTGAGCTTGGGATTATGAGAACGGCAACACAGTAACTTTCACGGTTATGGTTATAGGTACATAAACTTGAAATTTTCAATCGGCAACGCCCACTTTTTCCCGTCGCAAAATCCACAGCGCATGCGAAAACCCTAGAGACCGTTGGAACGGTAAGTTTATCACAAAAAACGGACGCGTTATTCACGCACAAAAAAAACAGCTCTGGGAATGGCTAACAAAAACTCTATCAGACAGCTATTTATCGGTTTTCTACGCTGAATATCTGGCGAACGGTGTTCTGCGATTGGTTTCTACCCTCTGTCATATGCCTCCGTGCTCCCCGATTGTGTCTTTGTTGGCCTTTCTCAGAGCTGTTTTTTGTGCGTGCATAACGCGTCCGTTTTTTGTGATACACATACCGTTCCAACGCTTTTTACGGTTTTTGCATGCCCTTAAAAGTAAAACTAATTCCTAACGTTAAATATCATTATTTGTGGTATTTAGAAACGCGCCACGAGAAGGGAAATTCCCGTTTTGAGAAGAACCATAGGGAGAATCTAAATTTAGTATCAAATTTGACCACGCCCCAACCCAATCTTCAGTGCAAGAGAATGCGCAATGATATTGGGAACTTTTGAGACAATAGGAAAGCAGCAGACTGAGGGGATTTAATCGATGGTAGCAGACGCACGCTAGCTGACTCCGCGGGTTTTGTAAAATGGCGAGCGCTAAGATATGAGTTACTTGGATCAGTGGTTGCTAGTAGATAAAGAAATAAACATGATTAATTTGGACTAATGTGTGCTTCCTGTGACTAATGTGTGAGTTTAGACTGCCTTCCACTACGCTACAAGGACATAGCTGTGTAACAATGACTGCAATATCATTTAATATAACGGGCGTGTAACGAAGTGCGTCAAGAGCTGGCAGGATTTGAACCTGCGTGAGGAAACCCCAATAGATTTCAAGTCCATCTGTACTTAATAAATAACGATATTCGGACACAAAGTGACTTATAGGATTTCTTGATAGCATGTCAGCTTCATAATTGCATTTACCTTTATTGTGTATTATCTCATAATCCTACATGGAAAGTTTTAAAGACTATCTAAACAGTAGTCCAGTTAAATTCTTAACATTTCTGATCCGATACAAGGTACAGTGATCCGAAGGAATTGTGAATTTTTTTCCAGGCAAGTAACAGTGGTATTTATCAATGGCATCTATTATTTCTAGTAACTTGATATAATAAAGTGTAAATTATAAAAATGTTTTGATAAATTTGAATTGTGAATTATAAATAATAAGTATAAATATTTTGATTTTCATATGTAAAATAAGTCGAAAGTATAAAATAATTCTAAAAAGATAAACTATGTTTGTATTGATGTTAAATAATTTTATGATGTTCAGTAATTAGAAGTAAATGAGAAAATTCCCATGGTAAAAGGATAAAGATTTTTATTTCTTTTGTTTTCAATTATTAAAATGTTGTTCCTCTGAGTATTTTACAGGGTCAACCACATCAAGGAGGCCTCCAGAAATATTTGCCGGCAAAACTCTTTTTAATTAAATTTGTTTTTCATTTATGTGTATTTTCATACTTCACAATAACTTTGTTTTAATAAACTAAGTATATTTGTATATACGTAAATATTGAGCTGGAACTGATTAATGTTGAGTGTGAGAGGACAAATATATAAAAACTGTCAATTTAGCTTACCACTCAGGGACAGAGGAAGGACATGATAAAGTCTGGACATTATTTATTGAACTCTACTGACTGTTCCATGTTAATGGCTGATAAAATTTACTGTTTTCACTTCATTTAATATTTTTAAAAAAATGTTCCTAACTAAAATTTTTAAAAGTTATATATTATTTTAAGGTCATATTTTGATGTTTTAATTGTTTTGGTTACAATTTCTGGGTACCCAATTTCTGTTATAAAAATTTAATATTGTTTTGATGTAAACTGTCTTTTTTTAAAACCACTGCTCCAAGGTTTATTGAACGTAGAAAAAGTTAATTGAAGGAGGTTTTAGGGGTAATTTTGTGATTTTTCAGGTAGGCTTAATTGATATTCTTCTGAAATTTGGGTTGACTTGGGATGGCCGCCCTATTCAGCATTCTTTTCAGTTGATGATTATGTAGATTTTTGAATTTAATTGCAGTTGTTTCTCTCTTCTGGACACTTGCCACATGTGAATTAGGTACTCCTTGTGTGCACGCCTTCAGAGGGACGGGAGGGGGAGTTATAAAGAATATTTTAGAAAAATAATAATAATTAAATAATTTAAAGGGGGCTTAAAAGTAAAACTAACTTCTAACTTTAAATATCATTATTTGTCGTATTTTGAAACGTGCCGCGAGAAGGGAAATACCCGTTTTGAGAAGCACCATAGGGAGAATCTAAATTTAGTATCAAATTTGATCACGCCCCAACCCAATCTTCGGTGCAAGCGTCACGAGAGCATGCGCAATGATATTGAGAGCTTTTGAGACAATAGGGAAGCAGCAGGCAGAGGGGATTTAATCGATGATAGCAGACGCACTCTATCTGGCCCCGCGGGTTTTGTAAAATGGCGAGCGCTAAGATATGCGCTACTTGGATCAGTGGTTGCTGGTAGATAAAGAAATAAACATGATTAACTTGGACTAATGTGTGCTTCCTGTGACTAATGTGTGAGGTTAGACTGCCTTCCACTACGCTACAAGGACCTAACGGTGTAACAATGACTGCAACATCATTTAATATAACGGGTGTGAAACGAAGCTCGTCATATATATATATATATATATATATATATATATATATATATATATATATATATATTTATATATATATATATATTTATATATATATATATATATATATATATATATATATATTTATATATATATATATATATTGATAATATATATATTAATTAATATAAGATAATGTATGCAATTTTAAAGCTCTACCAATACAGTAAATTACATGTTTTGATGATTATTTTTCTCTGTGGGACATTCAGTGCTCATCCATTTGAAGAAACCACTTTCAATATTCAAAATAATAGATATTTTTTTTCTTGAAATTAGTTTAGTAAGATACTGGAAATTTTATGTAAAAGATTTGGTTTAAATTTCAATTTAAACTAAACGACTTAATGACGGGGGTATTAAACTAATGCGTGTTGGTATTATGACATTGAAATTATAAATTAATATGACCGATAACCGTCATACAGATGTCACATGAAAGTTCCCTATACAATGTTTTTTACTTAATCTATGTGTTCCGTTAGAAAATTACACTAATGATTACTGCCAGTCGTTATACTGGACTAAGGACTGTTTTATTGTTTTTTTTTTCAATTCTGAAAAAGGACAGTATAGAATTTTCAATTTCATATAACTAAGGATGCAAGCTTTTAACGTAAGAAATGCACATTTTTATATTAAAACTTTGCGAATGCATCTTAATTACACGGAAAAATATTTTTCAGCAATAGAGCACATGATAATGATATGTTTTTATAGGGAAGTACACATACCATGCATGATTTTTAGCCGTGCTGGGTAGAAAATAAGTAATTATATGAAAAAAAAAGAGAAATGACAGAAACATAAAATGTAACAGAGCGAAACTAATAAACTTGTCGGAAAGGAAAAACTGAGATAAGTAAAAAAAAAATGTACATTGTGATGGATTAAAAGGAAGAAAAAGCTAGGACGGAGCCGTTTTCTTTTTTGAAACGAAGGACACAAAAAAAAGATCACATTTCTCGCAGCAACATACAACATTTAATCATGACTCTGTTGACTTAGTGGAAAAGTCGAAATAAAAATAGCGAAAATGGAGGCTTCATTTGTTCTTGAAAACTTATGAAATATCGAGAGAGACGTTTTTAGCAGAAATATTAATAAAACTGAACGAAATATTTTCGCGAAAACGACCCCACATGTTAGGTTCTGTATACATAAAAAAACGTATTCGTTCAAATCAACAATAGTCGGAGAAAGGTGATTTGCAGAAAATAGACGATATATATATATATATATATATATATATATATATATATATATATATATATATATATATATATATATATATATATATATATATATATATATATATATATATATATATATATATATATATATATATATATATATATATATATATATATATATATATATACATATATATATATATATATATATACATATATATATATATATATATATATATATATATATATATATATATATATATATATGTATATATATATGTATATATATATATATGTATATATATATGTATATATATATATATATATATATGTATATATATATGTATATATATATATATATATATATATATATATATATATATATATATATATATATATATATATATATATGTATATATATATATATTATATATGTATATATATATATATATATATATATATATATATATATATATATATATATATATATATATATATATATATATATATAATTATATATCTGCGTCTGATCAATCATATTCAAGTAAACTAAGATTATAAATCACTAATTAATTCCTACAGAGACGAATAGTTCTGTGTTCGTTTGAACTCCCATGTTACTTTCTGCATCCCTTATAAAATGTATTTTTCTAAAAAGAAATAAATTGTATGAAAGATTATTATTAGAGAAATAGAGAATAATTCAGTAAACATCATTTCTTGTTATCCAGATTACACTCAGCATGACGTGTGATCATAACTAGAGATAAGAACTGGCATGCTCTGTAGTAAACTTAATGTCACAAACCCTCACAACTATGTTAGACTAAAGGATAAAGTATACGAAAGGTTAATAAAAAATAAAGTTTGCTACTTGGAAAAGCAATGAAATACATATTTTTAAATATTCTGTGTTTTTTATATATTCCGTCTAGACAGTGGACTTGGAAGATATTTTTTACTGAAAAGCTGCATTCCAAGTTTTATAACAGATTATAAATTTTTTTAAGAAACTAACGTCAAAGATTATTATCTGTGCAGTTGGATTCTTGAGAATATTAAGCACACCGACCTTAGAGAAAATTTTACTATAGAAAAGCATGATTGATTACCTACAAAGTTCTGGGTTATATAAGTATAATTTATATATATATATATATATATATATATATATATATATATATATATATATATATATATATATATATATATATATATATATATATGTATATATATATATATATATATATATATATATATATATATATATATATATATATATATATATATATATATATATATATATATATATATATATACAAGGTGCGCCCATAAAGTAACCGGACAATTTTTTATAAATAAGAAAAATATTACTCACCTTCAAATAAATTTATCTCCTTCAAAATAATCGCCAAATTAGCCTATACAATTTTTACAACGTTTCTTTAAGTCACCAAAACACAATTTATAGGCGCTGGAACTAACCGTTCGCAAAATACGCGTAACATTTGATATAATATCCGAGACATTTTCAAATCTATGTCCTTTCATGGCTATCTTATGCTTCGGAAAAGGAAAAAAATTAGCTGGCGATAAGGAGAGAGTATATGGTGGGTGATTTAAGACTGTAACTGAATTCTTAGCAAGATATTGTTATACAGAAATTCCTGTATGGGGCCTAGCATTATCGTGTATAAGAAATCCTTGCCCAGAATCAAGCAGTTCCTTCCTAACTCACCTTATCTTGTGTTTTAATAGAAAAAGCCCTTCCTTGTAAAAATGCTGATTAATTGTTTGATTTTCAGGAACAAATTCGTGGTGAATAAGTCCTTTGTAATCAAAATAATGCAAAATCCATGAAAGGTCAGAGATTTCAAAAGGGTTCGGCTATTAAATCAAATGTTGCGCGTATTTTGAGAACGATTAGTTCCAACGCCTATAAACAGTGTTTTGATGACTTAAAGGAACATTGGAAAAATTTTACAAACCCATTTGGTGATTATTTTGAAGGAGATAAATTTATTTGAAGGTGAGTAATATTTTTCTTGTTTATAATAAATTGTCCGGTTATTTTATGTACGCACCTTGTATATATATATATATATATATATATATATATATATATATATATATATATATATATATATATATATATATATATATATATATATATATATGTATATAATAAATTCGAAGTAAGTTATATATTCTTTAAAAGGTTCGTTCTTTGATATTCGTGTAATTAAAAGCCTCTTAAAATTTGTTACGATGGGATATTGCCAATTAGGAAGTGTTTGGCATTTCAGTAAATTTCCCTTTGTCACTTATTTACCAATTGGTTGAACCTATGAACCAATTAAAAATGAGATGTCTCTATTTCAATAATATTCCTTTGCAGTGTTTCCTATTTTATTACTGATTTAGCTATATAAACTGGGTGTCTTTATTACAATATTTATTTGTGATATGTAAAATTTTAAGCTGCTTCATTCTTGTAAATTGCGCAATGGCTTAGTAATAAGAAAGTAGAGAGAAAATTTAGTTTAACAATTATGATACAAATATTATCCAGAAACTTACTATTAGTCTGTTATTAACGATATCTAACCATTTTCAAGGATAAATTATTCAGTTTTTCTCCAAATTTGAAACCATGAAATGCATTTTTAAACAGGAAATATATAGTATGCAATTATCTAATATGTATTCACGAATTTACACCGTTTTGTTATTCTTAAAGAGAAACGAAGGGGACCGTTTTTAAAAAGGCTAACTATGTAGTGACTGGTGTTATATCTACGAATCATGATTTATCTGTCGAAACACTCTTTTTCTTAATGATATACTGTGCTTCAGTATACAGAGACTCCTACAACAGGGACGTCTTGCTTCATATCAGATGACTGACAAAAATGTTGACTTAATAATTCCTTCTTAGTTGCATTTTTCTGGAGTCATTTATCCTCAGTATTGTATGCATATTAAAAGAAACACCCCCTGTATGAGACTGACAGCAATGGATGATTTTATAGTTATAGTTTATTTAATTTTTTATGGATGATCATATTTTTGATTAATATACGGGACTCATAAAATCAATTCCCATTACGTGATTGACTAGGATAAAGGACGTTAAATTTACATTCTAATATCTTTTTTTTTCTCCTAAATATGATCACATCTACTATAAATGCAATCCCCAAACATGTAAAAATGGGATTTTATGTATAATTACTTAAATTTATTTCATCCACAATTTGTAGACAGTTTCCAAATTTACCAAATTATATCTAATTCGCCATATCGTAGCAATCCACTCTTAGAAAGAAGTAATCCATCTTGTGTATACATAACAGTAATAATATATGTAGTAATCCGGACTAACTGGGACCATAGGCAGTCCGGATAATCTGGCTAATATGGGTAATAAGCAAAACAAAATCCTTAACTAAGCAGACTTACCATACATTACGATAAAAAAAAAATTGTTTTGTAACAAAATTACATAGTATTGTTTACAAGGCATTCAAAAATATAAAAATAACTTTTCACATAATTTCTTAGCAAAGAATTGGTAAATCTACTAAAGCTTTATTAAATTCAACAAAAAGCATTTTACAACCATAATTTCTTGTACATTCTATGCAGAAACTGTACATTAAATCAAACTAAAAAGAAAATATTTGGTTTACTTGTAGTTACGTTCTTGCTATTATAGTTAAAAATTATTAACAATGGTAACATTAAATAAAAATGTCTACAAATCTGATCCGGATTAACGAGGATCCGGAAAAACGAGGGTCGAATAAACGAGGTTTTACTGTACATAAATTGGATTTATGGTTATCTATATATATAAAACAGTTCCGTAACTGACTCACTGACATACAACGCACAGACCAAACCGCTGGACCGAAAGGGCTGAAATTTTGCATGGCGATTCTTCTTATGGTGTAGGGGTGCACTAAGAAAGATTTTTGAAAAATTATTCTTAGATTTTTTAAAATTAAATTTTTAAGCTGTTTTGTAACTTTTTTAAAGTTTGCATTGAAAATAATAATTTGAGGGTTATAAAATTTATAAACACAAGAAAGATCATAATAATCCCTTTAAAATGAAATCTTTTTCGAACCTTTACCTCGATTTTCTGATTTTTGGTGAATTTTTAAAGATTAATTTTTAGAATTTAATTTATTAAATGCTGATCACGTGATTACTTTTTCTGGCACTTTAAATAAATTTATCGTCACGTGTATAACAACTAAATAGACAAAAAAAAACATTTTTTTCTTTCTAATGCAGCAGACGATTGGATATTATCCAAAAAAAAATAAATATAAAAAAATAAATATATATATATATATATATATATATATTACATCAATTGTATACATTGATCGTCTCATTTATTATAAATATATATATATATATATATATATATATATATATATTTATTTTTTTTGTCGTCATTAATTTCATACATTGACCGTTGTATTTAATTTGAATGTACTCAGCTAGTTAATATATATATGGGGTTTTCAAGGTAAGTAGTTGTAGGAGCCATTTGGGAATGACTACATATTTAGAAGAGGCAAATCCATAAACAAACGGTTTATGTTATGAGAGAAATTTCAAGTGTTGTTTTTCTAATGTTTTTATTCTATACTAGTCGGTACCCGTCAATACATGCCGGCTCCATAGATAATACATGTACAAATACACAAATTATACTCAACACATCATTGCCAAATGTTGAAAATCATGATATTAAGAATAGAGAAATTCACTTTGGAAAACTACTATTGAACTCAACACAGTATAGAAAAATATGGTTACTCAACGACATGCTAAAATCTTGGTATGTGTACTCAGGAACTCTGTAATTCAGTAAAACGTTAAAAATTATAATACCGAGAATAGAGAAATGCATATTAAATTTTACTATTCTACACAATATAAAGAAATACGTCTCTTCAATTACATTTTATCTCACAAACATATTTAAAATTAAAAATGTCTGTGAGAGAGCTAGAGAGATTTCTCGAAATAAACAAATTAACCTGTGTATGCGGCCTTGTGCTTAGTATGTATCTAAAGCCAGATTTAGATGTATCAGTGAGCGTGCGCAGAAACAAAGTAATGTGTTTATGCGGCCTCGTGCGCATTAGTGAGTATCTAAAGCCAGAGTTAAACATGTCCCTGAGCATGCGCAGAAAGCAATTTTTGATTCGTAAATTATAGCTAATTAATAGAAATTGTGGTTACAAAAACCAAATTTGACACATATATAGATTAAAATATTTCATTTAAGACCAAAATGAAGTAAATTGATGAAGTAGTTGATGGATGAAGTAGTTTTGACGAATATTAGACATCACAAATTCTTCGTATCTCATAAAGTATCTTTAAAAATTGGTTACATCCAATTACTTTTTCATCTTTCAACAACATCTAATTTTAGGACAGACTATCTTATATATATCCTTTGAATTTCGGAAAAAATCTCCTTTGGTTACGAAAGAGAGACAATCGGTAATATTTCACAGAATAATGTCTAACACGTTCACTCTGTTTCAAATATGAGGAAAAATACAGCAAACGTTAAGATCACTCCAAGGCTGAAAATAATTTTGTTTGTGAAATAGGTATTAAAGAGTAAATATTAGCTTGGGATATGGAATTATAAAGTTATTTATAATTTGAAAGCAAATTAAAACGTTACCTCGCTGTTTTCCCAGAGAGCAAAGCATATTTTTTACAGAAAATTAATGAATTTAGATAGTCTGCTAAAAACAGTCGCCTTTTTTAGTTGTAAAAAGTGATAATAAGTAAATGATTAAGGATATTTTTTTATAACATTTGCACAAGTTTAGTTTATCGTCCTTAAAATCTAATGTGAAAAAATTTTTTAAGAGGGTTACGTATTTAACATTTGTATCACAATTTTAGCAAAAATGTTTATATAGGCAATATAACAGTTATGTATGTTATTCATAATTTAGAGGAACTCCTTTTAATTGTATTGATAAGTATTATGGGATGTTAACAGATTTTCAATAAATATCAATGGAACATTCTTTCAATTTAAATGGTATTCATAATTTCCATACATTTAATTTGTTCGTTCATTATATCAACTTCCTTTCTTTTCTAAAATGCTAATGACCTTTCGTCTAAACAATTCAACAACCTCTATTACTAAAAAATAAAGTTTTATAAAGTTAGAAAACTGAAAAGAAATTTCATTTTATGAATTAGAAAAGTTATTCCTGTATTAAACAAATAAATTATTTGAGCTAAATAATGTCTTTTATTCATCTATTTTAAGTTACATTTCAACTAAAATTTATAATAGGGTGGCATATAAAGCAAAAACACTTTGCAAGTATAAAGTATTCATGAATGTATACAACTTCTTGAGTTAGAAGATTAACTTTTATTGTTCAATATAATGTAATACAGAGTGATAGATTGTAAATAAACTTTCTCAAATAGAAGTTACATTATAAGCTCAACTTAACTCTTTGAAATTGTTGAAATTGATGCATTTCTGGTTAAGAAATTATGAGGTAGACATCTCAGTGGCTTTGACGTGTAATTTAATTAAACTTTGTGTTACCATGAGAGTTAATTTGAATTTCAGAATCTTTAAAACAATTTCGGTGTAATTTTGTACTTTCAGTGAAATTTATGAACGATTTGTAACGACAAATAGCTAAGGGCCTATTATGGCTTGTGGTTTGAAGTGTAAAGGTATGGAAAAAGAGCATGATAGTAAGTTATTTAAATTAATTTTCTTTCCAAATATCTGTCAGGCAGCTGATTACACCTTAACCCGGTAACTGACTTGTGTAACGCCTCCCGTACAATAGCGAATATTTTGTGAGTGGAAATTCCGGGAAGTCCATCGAAAGCGGAGTTTGTGCACATAATTTATTTAGATGTCAGCAGACAAACAGTCGCCTGGTGACATGAAGGCCGGAAGTGCTAAGGAGAACTCGCTGAAGAGTAAACCGGCTACAAAGGGGAAGTTACCGACCGGAGGCGCCCAGTCGTCGAAGAATGTAACTGAATAAAGAAAGGCGACATTTTCCAGACATTTCGAGAATGTTCAGTGGCGGTATATAAAGTCGTCGAACGTGAATTCAGAGATTCAGAGATGAAGTTAGTCAGAGTTAGTTAAAGATGAATATTGTTCCGTTCTCTAGGTTCAATGGGATTGAATAAATTCTCTTCAGAAAGTGCACACAAAATAAAATTTATTATTCTGTAAATTCTTCAGGCGCATACACAAATTTCAAACAGACAACACGCAACAACTGTCTTCTAAACAGCATAAAACTCTAAAAACATAAGTCAGGATAATAGAGTCTTCCATACAATACTCGCCTAGCGCGCTTTCAATACATTTAATTCTCGGTAGAAAAGAACACTGACTTCCAATGACAATGCGAGATATATTTATAGACTTGGCGACCACTTGGAGCCATATCGCCAAACTTTGCGAAATATCGCCAAATTTGGAGACCAAAATAAGTCACCAAATTCATCGCCAATTTGACGATTACTTTCATATTTGGCGAGGTTATTATAGACTCCTCAAATTTGTAACAATATAGAGGGACGCTGGAGCCGGAGAAAAGGAGATACTGCCGGGCCTAGAAAGACTTGATTGAGCGAAGCGACAAGTCAAGTCTGACCTTTCTGGTCGATGCCGTGAATCCACGAATTAAATTTGTTTTCTTACATATTGTAAATAGTCTGTATTTAGACGAGAAATGCAATTAAAGCATAAAATACAAAAGGGCTGGCAGTCTTTAGTTTGAGGCAGAAGTCCTTGCAGAAGTAATGCTCATGGCAAGCATTATATTTTAAGGGTATTCATATTTCTTCCCGACTGCTCAATATGAGTGCTGAGGTCCAAGAGTGTGCTACTTCAGTCAGTTCAGTGTGACCAGCACTGACTTCTAATGAAAGAAATCAATGGATTGGTGGAAAAACCGACAGTTTTGTAGAGCACGATTGGTCGACATGGACGGAACGGATCATCCTTCGTTTTCAGGCACGGACCACCGAATGCTGAAATAACATTGCACTGCATTACAATGCATTGTTACAAGCCAGTCTCCACCTTCTGTTCTAATAGTTTAAGAATATTTTGCATATTTATAACTGTCTGTTCAATCTTTAGTCAGCTGTTGGTCCGGAAGTCAATTCGCTTCTTAAGAACTTCTTTTATAGAACAAATGTGATTGACCGTCAAACTACAAACCCCTACCAAAATCCGATCGAAATTATCTTTCCGAAAATCCACAGCTTTCTAATTTAATTCTATAATTGGCTAAGCATCAAAATTCAAATGTATGAATCTTAGCTTTATGATATTTTAAAAAAAAAAATTGCTGTTTTCGTACAGGGCGATTTTCACTTTAAACATGGAGAATAAAATGAAAATCTCTATAAGATATAAAAATTAATTTTTTATAACTAACTTTTTAATTACTAACAACTAATTAATGTAACAGGCTGCAAAGGGATCTGCGAAAATAGTCACACTGTTACTTTGAAAATTGTCCCAATATTACATTTCGAGTTGTCTCAAAATTACATTTTTTTTCCTGTGGAACATGTTACACTAAAACATGAATTATTTTTTTAAAATGTTAATTTCTTTCCCTATATTCACTTTTCAAAGACAAATAAAGGAAAGGCAATAAAATAAGAATATTATTTGAAATAACCTGACATTTACTTTAATTTAAGATATGGAAAAAATATCTGTCATTAAATTCGTCTACGGCAGCAAAACATGAACACATTTTATCAGAAGTTTATGAGTTATAAAGAAACTACAGAAAATCTGCATTAAAAAATGATTTTTATACATAAACATTTGGAGATTTTATATAAATTTATAAATAATGATAAAAAAATTAATAAGGTAGCAAGCAAATTCTGTTTAATTTTAGAGGGAAGTTGAAGGCAGGACGTTTTTAAAAGTTTAAATCCAACTTCTTATTACGAATGATTATACAAAACAAAATGCCATTAATTCATGTAAAATTACAAAAGCAATAGTTTTTCTCAAAGAAATTATATGGGATATTAAATTTTTTTTTCACTATTTTGTACATTATAAATACATATTATTTAATTTGCCACCTATCTAAATTTGTCTATAACTTTAAGCACCCATGGTATAAATAATTAATTTCCTTTATTCCATAAAAGAACACTTTCTTAATTTTTTCAATATTTAAAAATTAATGTACTGGCAATATTCCAAATTTAAAATCATACAGAATTGGTTTATTTCATCAAATATTTCAAATTTGAAAACTTCCAAAATGTAGACTAAAGGTAACGATCTACTTGGAAAGCTATTATATTATTAAAAGCTAAAATATTTCCGTGTTTAGAATTAATTATATGCGAATTAGGGAAAGCGTTAGGAAAAGGTGATTTATGACTTATAAATGTGGAATAAATAAAACATTGATTTTATGTCACCAGTCTTACAATCATCCTTTCTTAAATTCACGTGTGTGATATCTCTCTGGAGTAACGTATTAGATTTAATTCCTCGTATATAATTTCGACAGAGTAATTAAACAGCGCGGTTACAACTAAAGAATGCATGTAATAAATTATAACAAGCTCACATATTCAGTGGACTAGGCAAGTATTTCCATCACAGCATTTTTTAATAATTGAAGAGACGGAATTAACTGTTAGTCTCCAATTAAAGAGATAGTAAAAATGCTTCCTAATTAATTACGCTTTGCAACATCTTGGCATATTCCCTGAAAACTGCATTAGAATTTAAAACAAGGAATTGCAAAGAAATAAATGCTTGAAACAGCTGTGACTCAAGATTTGGATATGTATTTTGAGTTTATATTGCTAAATGGAATGCCACATGTGCAACTTCTCGGATATTCATATGCCTTGAATACAAAAATAAATATAGAAATACGTTTATTAAGATTTTCTTATGCTTAAGGTTTTAGCTAAGGTATTAAGATTTTTTCAATCCTCCTCTACAAATGTTTTAAACTTAATAAAATGCTCATACAAACAAAATGTCAGAACTATAAACTGCATGTGCAAAAATCTTATGTACTATTATTTAAACCTTTCCTTATTTTTTCCTCATTATTAATTAAATGCCTAATTTAAATAGTGGACCACCTCCGCCTTTGAAGAAAATACAGTTAACCTCACTTTCATATTCATACAAGTCATTTCTATCTCATTTTAAAACTGGTACACCTCCAACTTATTTCTGCTGCCAACAGAGGACATTAAAAATCAGACTTCAACAATCATTTCTCAGAACTCATTAGACTTGTAGGGTCTGTATCGGGAAATGAACAAAAATGGAGTTTGCCCACTATTCAAAAAAGGCCTTCAAATGAATTAGACGTTTATTTATTTATTTATTTATTGGTATAAAAATTGTCATTTCATATAATGAAAAGTAATCCTGATCAGACAATGATAATTAGCAGATATCTTACTTTATACGTACATTACAATGCAAGTTTTTTATGAAACATTATAAGAAATATTTTGCTTTAAAAATTTGCAGTAAGTCCATCAAGACATGTTGCATAGCTTTAGAATAAGCGAAGAGATACCAATTTTAGTATACATTTTTATAAATTAGTTGCCTAGATTGTTCTTCATTTTGCAGAAGACTGGTTTGCACAAATTGTATACATATACACAATAGATTGTTTGAAAGTATACTTAGGTAGGAAATTGATAATTTTGAGTATATCGAGTAAATGATTTAGACCTTTAAATTAAAAGTGTCTCTAAATATGTATGATACTGGAAAGTTTAGACACTGTTTACCGAAAATATGCTATTATTTATGAAATTTTAATACTTTTCAAAATTCAGTTATTTTAATACAATGATGTGTTGAAATACAGCGCTGAATAAATATTTTTATTGTAAAGTGTGCTTATCCTCCCTACAACAAGAATGGGAATTAGCATGTAAATCGGGAATATTAGATGATGTATAGCTTCAATGGTATTATGTGCGTTTCAGACGAAGTGCGATTTTTAATATTTTAAATTCCCTACATAACCTAATAGAAACATATAAGATAATAATTATTAAACTTTTTAATTTCATTCTTAATATTACGTAAAAAGATATCTAATAGGCAGTATCGTGGGAACATGTGTATAATAATATAGCACTTTTAAAAATCCAGAATTGCCAATCTTCATATAAATATATTATAATTGATATTCTAGGAAGTGTTTTGCTTAAGCTCTCTCCACTAATTTTAATTTTTTTAACATTTCTGTATGATTGTTTTTCATTTTCCCCATAAGCAATGTAGTCATTATATTAATTCATTTGTTTTAATGTAAACTAAATAAGTGCTGTTTCCTGCTATTGAAATACATGCAGGATTGCCAAACTACTGGAAACTAAAATTATTATAACATTTATTTTCCTCTAATTTCTTGTACAGTGAATAATAAACGCATACTAATAAATGCATGTGATTATATATATATATATATATATATATATATATATATATATATATATATATATATATATATATATATATATATATATATATATATATATATAGTTAGATAGATAGATAGATAGATAGATAGATATTGACACGTATTGTTAGTTATATTATTATCTATTTGGGGCTCACACTGACTCCTTATTAGTCTAATCTAGTTCAGCAACCCTCTATTACATTTTCGAGTTAAAGTTCGCGTTATTGTTTAGAATAATAGACTTTGTTATATGCGCTATGAATAAGGGTTAGGAAATTGAACCCATCACTCTTTCCAAATTCTAGTTTGAATAGATGTTAATGACAGTTTTGCCCTGTTTGTATTGTAAATTGTTTCTGTACCAGGCTTAGAATTCTCATCATGAATTGTCTTCATGGATAATAAAGCTTCACCCATGAGAGTGACATTTTGGATATAGGTTGATATTTGATTCGGAAACCTTTGCATCGATAAGTGCTTAATATACTTCGTGATACTGGTGATGACAAGTTTGGAATCCGTCTGCTTTATAATTGTTTTCATCCATATCTATCACATTCATAATTTCACATTCATAGTTTCATGCATATGTATGGATATGTGTATATGTATGAGTAATGTTTTTAAAACATTTGCCTAAAAAGCTGTAAAAATAAAAAATAATAATAAATTTTAAAAAGTTTTAAATTATTTTTAATTTAACACAACCAATTTAGTGTTAAAAATCAAAGAAATTAGGACAGAATCTTCATAGATTAAAAAAATATGTATCTCTCCTCAACTCTTTAAGTACAAGTGATAATACACTGCTGGCCACCCAAATTGCAACACCAAGAAAGACAAGAGATATCACAACAAAATTTATTTTGTAGATAACATGTTGACCAAGTATCAAATGATTAAATTTATAGACTTCTGTGAAGTGTGGTTCCTGCCAAAATCAGTAGCCAGAGTAGCCGCCATTGTTGGAGATCACCGCTGCCACACGCCTCGGCATTGATTCAAAGAGACTTTGGATGAGTTCTTGGGGTACAGCAGACCAAGCAGCTTCCACACGTTGCCAAAGTTGATCTGCTGTGGCAGCTGGGGATAGAATCTGGGTCAATCGTAGAGCAACCATGGACCACATGTTTTCTATCGGCGAAAGATCCGGAGAGCGAGGCGGCCAGGGAAGCAATTCAATCTGGCGATTGACGAAGAACCGTTGGGGAATGCGTGTCACGTGTGGTCGTGCATTATCCTGTTGAAATATAGCTGTGGGCAAGCCCTGAAGGTAAGGAAGGAAAACTTGCTCCAACACCTCGGGGATGTAGCGTTGGCTGTTTAAAGTACCGGCAATGCGTACTAGAGGTGTGCGAGAGAAATATCCAATACCGCCCCATACCATAATACCCGGTGCAGGACCAGTGTGGCGGTGCATAACGCAGCTGTTCAGCATCCTCTCTTCACGGTGTCTCCAGACTCGAATACGACCATCGTGGTGTTGCAGACAGAAGCGTGACTGGTCAGTAAAGACAATTTCATTCCATTCTGCCGTCTACATCCTTCTGTCATCGCACCATTGGCGGCGGAGACGTCTGTGGTTCTGCGTCAAGGGTAGACAAAGCAATGGACGTCTTGCGGACAGACCACTCTGCTGTAAACGGCGTCGAATGGTACGCGTAGACACTTGATGATGCGTTACAGACTGCATGTGCTGTGCTATGGTTCGTGATGTGACTGAGCGATCCGTCACTGCCTTGCGCACAATTTACCTGTCATCACGTAAAGTGGTGCGCTGAGGTGGATGCGATCGAACACGCTGGTCCGTCGTACCCTCCTGCATCCAACGATCACATATCCGCATTAAAGTTGTTTGGTTTCGTCCAACACGACTACCGATTTCCCTGAAAGATAATCCACAATCTCGGTAGGCCACTATCCTTCCTCTGTCGAACTCGGATACTTGATCAAAAGATGATCACTGTTTTCGACGAGGCATAATTGATAGTTTTTTTTGAAAAAACCACAAGAAAAACACAATTGCCGAACTTGAAATCGTCGAAATATCCGAGACTTAAATAGCGCTTTGAAGTGGCGCCACAGGCGCGCGTGATGTGCGTCTGCGCTGAAATTCTAATCATTTGCATATCTCACCTCCGCTAACGCATGTTGTAAATTTCATGTTATTTGCATGTTTCCTTCAGGGTGTTGCATTTACAGTGGCCAGCAGTGTAGATTCCTCGATGTACATTGCAGATTCCTACCAAAGCTACAGGCTTCTAACTAACCTAACATCAGCTTGGTATCTGTCCCTCATTGCTCTAACTTCCGCTAATTATTACGGTGGACAAAAAGTTATCATAACTGACTAGTTTCTGCCACAATATGTTTTGCCACAACATATAGGCTATGTGGCGTACTCAGAGATATTAAACAATATGGGTGATCACATCACTATGTTCAAAAGACATACATATATTTGATTACCTAATGTCTTTCACCAGCCAACAAATCGCTTTCCGCGCCTATTGCATGCTGCATAAATATTAATTGAGCTGGCTGTTGTTTGTTGCGTCCAAAAGAATGGTTTGTAAAGCCTATAGAAAGAAATAGCTGAATACACGTGTTTCGCTATGGAGGACATTCAAATTATATACAACGGTCAGTGTATGCGAACAATTTGTACGTTTAATATCCATAAAAAAGCTAATTTTAATTAAATTCTTCTCAATTCCATCTCAATTAGTGTAGTAGTTAAATTTTATCTTTTACTGTATTGTAATATTTTTGTATAAACTTATTTCGTTGTAATGCACGTGACGCAAAATTAATTTAAAGTATAACAAAAAGAAATCTTATGATCAGCATTTAATAAATTAAGTTCTAAAAATTAATCTTTAAAAATTCACCAAAACTCAGAAAATGGAGGTAAAGATTCGAAAAAGATTTCATCTTAAAGGAATTTTTATGATCTGTCTCGTGATATAAATGTTATAACCCTCAGATTATTATTTTAAACGCACATTTTAAAAAAGTTTTACAAAAACAGCTTAAAAACTTAATTTAAAACATCTAAGAAGAATTTTTCAAAAATTTTTCTTATTGCACCCCTACATTATAAGAAGAATCGCCATGCAAAATTTCAGCCCTTTAGGCCCACCGATTGGGTCTTTGCGTTATCTTTCAGTCAGTCACGGAACTGTTTTATATAATATAGATGATACCCATTTAAGAGCTACTAAAATTAAAAGAAACTAAAAAAAGGTTAAAGAAATGAAAAAAAAGAAAGCATGCAGCAGTCTATTTCAATTTTCTGCTATAATAAGATGCATTTGAAGAAGATGAATAGGAAAATAATATATATATCCTGTCCTGACCTCAGTGCCTGGTCTTTATTGTCTCATTTTAGAAATTTGGTTAAGTCATGAGAGACGTGCATCTATTGGGCATGGATGCAAAATTGGAGTTATGTTGGATGAAGTCATTTTTAACTTGGGTGGATAGTAGGATGCCTTAGCATGGCATGAAAGAGATATCTCAGTAACTTTCCTTTTGTATTTCTAAGTCAACAGCTAACGACGTCATATACAAATAGAAGGTGAAAGGATAAAGGAAATCATAGGTATATTCAGAAAAATCTCCTCAATTAACACAGTAATCGAAGAGAGTTTTTATAGACAATTTGTGAAAAATTCATTATGTCACCACTAAAGAATACTTTACGTGACATTTGAGAACACTGCGAGATATTTAAAGTACTGCCATCGGCAAAATAACAGTAAACAAAGACCTACCTTTATCATATAAGGTACATCGCTGTATCTATGTACCGCTGTTCCTAATACGGTAACAGCCTTGAAATATGCCAGACACTGATTGATATAATTTGAGAACAGAAAATACGTCTATCGAACCTGTGATCGCTCTTTATGTATTGAATGTCCTTGGGGTCGCGAAAGCCAGGGCATTAACTCCTTCCTGGCGGTGTTGCTTCAGCTTTGAAGTTTACTCGTGATTATTCTTTGGTTAGAAGACGCTTTTCATACTTTAACCATTTGATCCAAACGCATTTTTCAAAAAAGTGAGCTTATCTTAGTGAGCTTATCTTAGTTACCTGGGCGTTCTGGTCAAAATTTTTACAAGTGCTGAAAAATTAATAAATAGTCATAAATTGTGGACTACACCTCGCGGGCCAGGAGTCCACTATCCTGAGATGTATATAAATTTCATTGCTCTAAATGAAATGTCCAATATTTTTAATCACTTGAATAGATAGCATGTGTATCTGGGCTTTTAGGTAGCCTGCGAATTTGTTAAAATGTCGGTAGTCCTTGGTTTGTGAAATTTGCATTAATGTGACTTGTGACTTACCCAATCAAAGACATTATAAAATATAACTGGACGGTTCCATAGATAGAAACGTGAATATTTACGAACCTCAATTTTAGTTTCATTGATATATAAGAGGTTAAGAAGAGGGGGTTCTTAATTGATAATATGGGAAGATTTGCACATTTCAGAGCATAAAAAATACATTATTAATTTTAAAAATTTGGAACATAAGAAATTTCTTTTCCTTCAACAGGATTTTCCGATGTGTCATGTAAATGCAAAATACTTTCATTATAATTCTATAATAAACCACTTAAAATTTTTGACAAGCTTTGTGCATTATCATTCTTAAGAGAAAAGTTCATTCATTTTGTTTTTTAAGAGGTATCATTTTCTAGAGACGATTTTCCATAATGTTAATTTCATAATAAAAAAATAGTATCTGTCTGACGCTATACATTAATGTTTTAGATATGAAGCTATTACAATTTGAGTTTGCAAAATGAATTGGGCATTTATTTTAATTTTCTCTTTTTAAATTTTTTTTTTGTGAGAATGTAAATTATCTCTCCGAAAAACGTAACGCCGCCATAATTATCTTTCTTAGCAAAAACAATATATTTGTTTTTGTTATTTATGCCGAGAGAAATAATTAAATTGAGAATAAAGACGGTTGCTTTAAATTTGTGCCTTAAATAAAAATTCATCATCCCTATAATGGATTTTATTTACTTTCACCCCGTTTTATCTAAAGTATTAATTCACAACGGCAAAAGGGCAGTTAATATTTATGAAGGTAATTATAGTCTTTCCTTTTATTAGGGATTTTCTTAACTTTAGATAGTTTCATTTATTTGTTTCCGATATTTGATGATTGAGTGTCCAGTGCCTGAATATACGTGGAAAAAAGAGGGATTATTTATTTCTTTCTAAAGATTATTTCATTTGAAGGTTGAAAACTTTGAAATGATTGGAAGCCTTGCTAAATGTTTAGGTTCAAGCTTTGTTGAGATTTTATATAAGAAAATAATATAATGCAAATTCAAAACGGAAGAAAAATAGTCCACATTATTCTATTTTGGAGTAGAGAGCTTTTCCCCCTTCAAAAGATAAATAAGAATGCCTTTTATATTTTCAATGACGGGAGTGGCTTTATATTTTATTTCTGTTTATAATCTAAAAATATATATATTTGTGGACGTCCTGTGGATATAATCACAACTTTATAAAAATAAATGTGTAAATATTCCGCATGAAATATGCAGTAAAATTTAAAGTGATTTTTCCATATTTTAAGGTACTTACTATTTACTCAAATATATTACTCAGTTCTACATACTTTTCTTACTCATCATTTTATTGATTTGAAGCTTTGCTATATGATAAGGTTAAATTTTTCTTGAGATTTTATACTTTAAAATAATAAAATGTAAATTCAAAACGAAAGAAAAATAGCCCGCATTATTCTATTTGGGAGTAGAAAGGTTTTTCACTTCAGAAGAAAGGGGGGGGGGTTGGCTTAGATATTATCAGTGACGCAGGCAGCTTTACATTTTATCTGTGTTTATAATCTATAAAAAATACTTGTGAATGTCTAGTGGATATCATCCCATAACTTTAAAGATATACATGAGAAAATTTCGCTCAAAATTTGTAGTAAAAATCAAAGTGATTTTCTCCTTTTTTATGGTACTTAAAATATGAGTAGTTACTGATATTTACTTATACATGCTAGTACTCATAGGTACTCACTTTACTTACCCATCATTTTATTGTTTGGAAGCCTTGATAAATGTCTAATTTCAATCTTTGTTAAGGGGACTGAGACGTCTGCGACAGCTAATAAGTTGGAAATTTGGGCTATTCTTTTAAAGCCCTTATCTTATACAAATATTCATTTATGTTTATACTTTTTTATATTAGTTTAGTAAGACCTTTATGAATAGTTTAAAATAAAAAAATTCTATTTTGGATTTATAGGTAAATTTAAAATAACAATGAAAATAACATTTTTTCCCCCGTGAAATTTTTGAGGTATTAACTTTGGAACACTTTTTTAAAAATCGAGTAAAAATCTTACTTTGAAATTTTGTGTGACAATTAAACACAGTTTATTTTATAATGTTAGCCCATTTAAATCACTGTTACTCTTTCAAAAAAAAAATTTTAAATTATAAATTTCACTTATCAGAAATCTGCATATTTTTGTCATACATTTTCCCCATTTACAAAAATTTCTTAGGGTTTAAAAATAAAAAAATAGATCATATTAATACAAGAACACTTACTCTATTGACTTTTAAAATTACAGAGATGTACTTGTAGCAGATTGTGTAGAAAGTGTACCATTACATGAAAATATCACATTTTGAGAAAAAACGCAAAAAACACATTCCCATGAAATGGGATTTAGTTGTTTGTTTATATTTTTAAGTTGCTAATAATCGTTGTTAGAGTGTCAAAAAGTACATAAATTATGTATATTTGTAATCTGCAGAGTCTGGTCTATTTTTTAAACCACAAATTCAAAACTCAATTTTTTGAAGGTATTTGACGTCACAGTCCACTTAAGCTTTTATATAAAAAAATAATATGATGCAGATTCAAAACGGAAGAAAAATAGTCTCCATTATTTGGGAGTAGAGAGCTTTTTCTCTTCGGTTTAAAAGAGAAATAAAAATGCCTTTTATTTTATCAGTGACGGGAATAGCTTCTTATTTTATGTCTGTTTATAATGTTAAAAAAATATGTTTGGACCTCCAGTAGATTCATTACATAACTTTACAAAAACACATGAGTCAATTTCGAGCATGAAATTTGTAGTAAAAATCAGTGAGTTTTCCATGATTTCAGGAACTTACAATTTACTCAATATACTCACAATAGCCAAGGAATTAGAAATCTGTGATAGATTCTACAAATGCTCGCTAGCGGCGTGCGTATGCAAAACCTATTTATGACGTGGATGAAACTTTATCATAATGCTAGTATAAATAATGTTTGCGGGTGCGTTTCACGATAAACACAGTAGAATAAGAAAAACGACAGATCTCTTACCATTTGAAAAAGGGCTTATTGTTGGGGCCCGTTAAGCATGAGCCACGATTGTGAAGACAGCAGAACTCACTGGGTTCTCAAATGCAGCCATTTCGAAGGTGTTCAACAGTTGGAAACAGAGCTCACAGTCCTTGTCCAAAAGATGTAACTTTGTTTCGAACACAATCAACCAAGACCGGTGGTCGGCGTCGTCTCTGACGGATTGTACGGCAGAAAAGACACTGTAATTTTCTTCAACTGACAGAAATCTTCAACTAACGTTCGTCCCAACCGATCTCAGTGTGAACAATGCGCAGAGAATTGCAGAGTATGGGATTACATAGACGGATGCCTGTGAGTAAACCTGTCATTTCTGCCCGGAATGCAAGACATCTTTTGCAGTGGTGTCTTGAAAGACGAAACTGGACAAATTAGGACTGCAAAAGGTTATGTGGTCAGATGAAACACGCTATACCTTGCTTTTCACTGACGGAAAACGTCGATTTTGGCGAGAACCCCATGAAGCCATTAAACCATCTTACCTTGTTCGCACTGTGCAAGGGTCTGGTAGGACTATCATGGTGTGGAACATGTTCTGCTGGTATAGAAGTGGTCCCATGGTGTTTGTTGAGGGTAAACACGCTACCATGCATTACCTGGACATTCTAGCAGATCAGGTGCATCCTGCAAGTTACACTTTTACTCCGCAGGTAACACCTACTTCATGGATGATAATGAAACTATACATCGTGCCAGAATTGTTCGAGATTGGTTCAATGAACATCAATCTGACTTCCAACAGCTTCCATGGCCACCTCAAAGCCCAGATCTTAATCCAATTGAAAATGTTTGGGACATGTTGAAAGGCGCATCCTAGAGCAAATACCTCGTCCATCCCATTTACGGGATCTTAAGGTCTTTGTAGGCAAAGCTTGGTATTCTCTGGACGTAAATGCACTCCAGAATCTAATAGAATCGATGCTTTCACGAATATGAGCTGTTTGAGCTGTTATACGTGCAAAAGAAGATCCAATAAAATATTGATCATGTTGTATTAAAAATTGAGATCACGACATCAGATGTGACATGGAAGGCCATGGATAAGTTGTGGCATTAAAATATTATAATATATAAAAATATTATAATATTAAAATATTATAATATATAAAATAAGTTGCGTTGTGATTCTGACAAAAAAAGATAGAAATGGTGACAGAAACAGGTTGATTTTATAAACGAAGTACTTCATGTTTATTTAAAATTAAGATAGATAAGGCGTAGGTCCGGTGGTTTATTGCCGTTTTTACAAAAAGCTACATTGTTGGAATCAGCAAAGGAGGGTCAGGCTGCCAACATGGAATCGCCGATAGTTGTTGGAGTACTTTCTGCAAGGGCTTCGGAAGCTGGAATTGTAGAGGCATCCTTCTTGAACCAGGGACTAGACGATATCTCTTTCTGCTATTCAAACTCCGCTCCTGTGCTGGCACCGTCACGTAATTGTGAAGAGGAAAACATCTGGAAATTGGCGACCCAGCGCTCTCCAGCAAATTCCGCCAACGCTGTAGTACAAAAGATTATTTTGTGTGTTCTACGAGAGGAAAGGGATAAATGGTGAATCTTATAGCCTATCGTTTGACAACCCCTTTTGGGGATTAAGGAAGAATTTACTGATAAGGTGTTAGGCATTGAAGTTGGCAAAAGGTTTGCATTTTCATGTGCTTTTCTAGACTATCTGGGGAAAATACACAAATGGAGGAATCATGAGGGAACAGTCCCTTATTGCGTTGTGTAGTAGTATGAAACAATATGAATCAGAAAAAGCGTTACGACAGATCCTGGGTTTATAATTCATTGGCCTGTGTGTGTAGAACTCAGAGTAGAAAAGTAGAAAGGTTTTTGATTTCGGTAGAAAATAAAGGTGCCTTTGATATTATGAGTGAAGCGGGTTGCTTTACATTTTATTTCTGTCTATAATCTTTATATATATATATATATTTAAAATGGCTGGGAGAACTGAGCCTAGGCTCTCCTCTGGGGGGAGCCGAAAGCGTCAGACCATTTCGCAGCATGCGTTGCCCCGGGTGCACCACAGGGTGTAGGTCGAAACTGCACCCGTTTGATGATCCGTCAATTTTAACCGAGTCAAGTGGCGGGACCACACTACCTGACCCAGCACCCCCAGAGGAAATTTGAGAACTTGGAGGACATTGCATCCAAGCCCTATTTTACGTGCCCCGGTCACCATTAGTGAACACGGTGGTGGATTTTGTCAGTGACCGGTCTAGAACCCGCAACCCTCAGATCACTAGCTCGACGTTTATGCCAACCGGGCCACCACGCCATGATATACATACATACATACACACACACACACACACACACACACATATATATATATATATATATATATATATATATATATATATATATATATATATATATATATATATATATATATACATTTAAAATCCCAGTGGATATCGCCACAAAACCATAGAAGAGATTTGAATCAATATCCATCATGAATGTTGTAATCTAGATCAAAGTGAACTTACCTAGAACGGGAAAAAAATTCCATTTTTCATATTCATTAAAATTTCCAAAAAAATATCAAATTGTAAGATCAAAAGTAAAACTAAAACATACTACCTAAATTTTTGAAACACGTAAATCATTACAGTGTACGTGTATTCCAAACATAGAATGTAGATGAAATCTGTTTCTTTAAAATCTGTGTTAAATTAAAAATAGACAAAAAATCGAAGACATAAATTTACCTTAAAAGTATTCAAAATGGGGTTTTCCCAATGAAATATTTCCGTTTACACATTTTCACTGTAGAATATTAATATTTTTTACTATAACATATTCTGTTCATAGAAATTCATCCTGAATTTTCAGGAAATACTATTTTTTGATGTCATTCTGGTTTCCCAGAAGTTGTATTCCTGGGAATAGAAATTTCTAAGGAGACAAATGTTATCGCTCTTTAAAATTCGGAAGATTACAAAGAGTTTATTCTGCTTTCACGCAGCCGTAAAAACATTTTCAAATATATGAAAAACCTCTTTATATCTATATTTCCTTTTATATCTTTTCTTAAATAAGTGTCATCATAGAATTAAAAGAGATCGGCATCAATTTTACATTTATTAAACGTTGCTATGTATTAAGGATCATTGACTTGTTTAAGAACAACCATTTACTATCTCTTGCTATTTTTAATATACCTAACTCTTACGTCGTTGAAGTTAGTTACCGAGAATATATACACTGCCGTCCATTAAACTTGCAATATTAGGAAGGAAAGCAAATAACAAAACTTTACATATTATACATTCTAGTTCCCTGTTCTGTAGGTATACTAGTGTTTGAGGAAACATACTTAATTGACTCCATCTTGTTTATTTTACAAGGTTAAAAATAAAAGCAAAAGTTACATTTTAACTACTCGTTAAAAAAGAAATTAAAACATAATAAACTTATGCGAAGTGTTTACACATGCAGCCAAGAAAACTGCCGGCACGAGTACGGCGTGCAAAAAGCGGGGAAGTAGCTGAGCTGCTGGGGACTGCGGCTGCTAGCGTATATTACAGTTGACTACGCGACGTCGGATTTGTCAATTGACCACATCACTAATTCGAAGCCGTGAATTCGAATAAGCGGCGTTACAAATTTGAATGAACAGCAAACCCTCAGCGCCACAACATATACATCGTAGTAGGAAGAAAACATGATTAATTTTGTAGGCAATTTGGGGGTATACAGGCTCCGAAATTAGTGCACACAGCTGCCGCCTGTTGCAGTTAAAAAGGCTATATCCCAGTTAGGAATAGAATCGAACTAGGCTCGGATGACAGATACGAACAAGTCTTTCCATGCTACTTCAAGTCTATGCCGCACTTCATCAATCGTAGTGGCTGGAGAGTGGTGACAGCTCAATCTCTCAGCAACACATGAGCAGATGTTTTCAATGGGTGAGAGATCTGGGGAACGCTCTGGCCAGGGCGACAGTCGAACACCCTCTGTGTCAAGATACGTCTGGACAAAACGGGTAAAAGTCTTCCGTTATCTTGTCGAAAGATGACGTCACCGAGGTCTCGAAGATAGGTCGCAGCCACCAGCCTTAAGATCTGAGAAATGCAACGCTGGCTGTTCAGATTACCGACACGACGGCGCGAACAAGAAGTGTTGGTGTTGTGTACCCAATGGCTGGCCATACAATCCCACCAGGTGCCACTCCTGTGTCCAGTTTCTTCCTTGGGCGCACCACTGTCGCCGCGCGTTTCTATGCATAAGCGTAAAGGGAAGCCGCAATAATTTGTCGCCTTGCAGACAGTCCATGCTGCTCCAGAGTCATCGCAATGTCTGTGCGGATACTTTTCGTGCTGCAAAGAACCCCATTTCCAAATTCAAGGTCATTCATGTGTCTGTACGATACTGCAAGGCTGACCTGACAACATGCCTGTCCTCTCTGGCGTTAGTGGCAGAAGGTCTTTGAGATCCTGCATGGCGTTCAGTATGACCCTCCTCAACACATCAATTCTATATTCGCATGACAGTCGTTCGATTCCGATCAATGCGAGTAGCAATATCGTGGAACGATAAACCGCACTCTAAACAGGCCACGATCCTGCCTCTATCTCCTGCTGTTAGCCATTTTTCCTATTTATAAGAGGTATAACAGAATCTTCGCAGAAACAATCAACATTCAAATTCTATTTCCGAATGAGGAACAAGCTGCGAAAGTTTCCTTTTATAGAGAGTTTGAGATGCCGTTTCTTCCTGCATCGTTTGATTGCGTTTAAATTCTAACCATTTGCATATCCCAGTATCTTATATATATATATATATATATATATATATATATATATATATATATATATATATATATATATATATATATATATATATATATATATATATATGTATGTATGTATGTATATATATATATATATATATTGTACCAAATTCGTGGTACGGAAAGTTATTTTTACAAGCGAATTCAAGAAATGAAATAAATATGCCAGTTACCACAATTGAAAACAGAGATTTTTATAGACAGCAAAACTAATACAATCTTCTTTTAACAAGATACAGCAGTAGACTGCTAATCTTCGCTGGACTTCAACACTTTCCAGCTCCTAGGTATTTTTCTTGACAATATGGGATTTAAAGTTTTCTTATATAAATTCTATATAACACTTATTATACAATAATATACAACCTTAAAATGGCAAAGTCCAACGAAAACTCCACCAAGATCCACCGTCTATTCCTGGGACGATAAAATACCTAAACTAAAACAATCACCTTTCTCTTCAATGATCAAGCTTAAACTCAATTGCAGTTCTAAAAACCTATTTTATCTCGCAAAACAAAACCCGCGTTGCCACACTACACAACCAAACGATTTTCCAACAATCAACCTAAAATCCGGATTTATCACTTACTCCTTGGTTTTAATTCCACAACTCCCGAAACATCGCACTTTGGCGATAAAACGCCAAATTGGCTCCCAAACATGTAACAATATATATATATATAAATATATATATATATATATATATATATATATATATATATATATATATATATATTCTCTCTAACGGACTGTTATTAATTAAATGTTCATTTAAAATTCGGAAGCAAATGTTTTTCGTGTCATCTGAGGTAGGGCTTTAATTTAAAGAAAATTTTACATTTGATTTTCTTAAGCACTGAAGATAAAAACCCTACGAATTTACTTAAAAAGTTACTTTATCGGATAGTTCCCGAAAGGAGTAAGGGTTTTGATGCAAAAAAAGGTTTCTTTTGCCAAAATATACGAGAAAAAACTGTTCTTTTCATACTTATGTTTCAGAGATATTGAGTGGTGAATCGACTCATAGTCTGATATTTAATAGAGTCATAAAATGACAACAACTTCTTATAGAGATAAATATATGACAATACATTCTTTCTAACTGAATATTATAAAAACAGGTTTTTATCGGTGTTTGAATTGACAAAAATGTTTCATGCAATCAATATAGAAAATTTAAAATAGCCGTCTCCAAAATGTTTTTTTATAAATATCTAAAATGTTTTGATTGATTTTTTAACATGTTAAAAACATTTTAAAGAATATACATGTTAAGGAGTTGATTATCCTTCGACATTTTAAATTGTTTATGATACAAATACTTCTCAACGCATTGTCTGGCTTCAAAATCATAAAGAAGCATGACATTTTTTATGCCACTTTTTGCAATAGGGAACAGTTTTTGTAACCTACTAGTTTTGAAAAAATAAAGAATTTAGCATTTTTTTAATAATATTTAAGTCTAGGCATTTTAGATGCTGGTGTCTACCAACCCTCGGACATACACTGACTAATGAATCGTGCAGAGATAAGTAATTGTGTGTATTTCAAATCTTTCTATGTTTTTCCTACGTTTTAATTTCATTCATACATTTACTGACTGCGGCAGTATGGACACCCACATTTCTGAAGGTCACTGGTAAGTGAGTGGTGAGGGTAAGGCGGCAAGAGTTCGAGAGGATATTCTAGTTGTCAGTAGATAAAAGTTGTAATATTATGTTAATTTTTTTTTTTAAAGAAGAAAAAAAATTGGACGAAAGCTGAGTGAAACACAGGATTACTTTAAATAACTGTGGGGGTATTTATAATTATTGTTCCAATTTAAGTTACTCTTGAAATTGTTATAAGTATTACTTGTAAAATTAGCAATTATAGATGTAAAAAAAAAATTCTTTCAAGGGAGGAGTTTTCATGCCTTATTATGAGTTTGATGGTGGTGGTCGGCGTTGCCTTTCAGTGAGTGATAATATAATAGTTTTGCAGTAAAGAGAGATTAAAGTTTAATAGTCAGTCGTGGACCGGCGTTTTTGGATGTCTGGTTTGTATCCCGCGGCCGGACATAAAAAAATTGGCGTGTGCCTACTTGGCGGGTCGAAATTGATACTCGAATTGTCAGTAGATACCATGAGTTGGTCAGGGGAATATCTCGATTTCGTTATTTTTTTAAAATTTCCAGTGGCACAGATTAAAGACAACTACAGCCAGACAAAAAGCACAACACAAGAAAGACAAAAAGCAAAAAAAGTTACAGCGAACAGTCTATGAATCCAGGAGTCCCCTGACCTCCCAATAGCAGTTCACAATAAAACGTTTAGTCAGTGCCGGGCAATGAAAGAAAAGTTCACAGTTGATGACCAGTCCCAAGTCACATAGTCTGCAGAAAGGACTAGAAACAATGTTTAAGCGGTGTAAATGTTTCAGGAGACAGTCATGGCCAGTGGCTAGTCTAAATCCGAGAACCATATTATGTCTGGGCCATTTTGAGACACCAAATATTTTTTCTCTCCAAGGCTTTTCAGAAGTTCTAATGGCGAGGTTCTTTTCCAACTCCTTTGTCACCGCATTTTTACCATGTTTTTTATTAACACTCTTTCTTGTGTGTTTGTGTGTTTGTCCCGTACAAATCTTGCAATCGATTTTTAACTAACTTCCCGACTAGCTAGACATTTGAAACTTTTAGAAAAGCTCAGAAAACGATGACAATGCATTATTTTAATACTTTTAACTATCTTTAAGCAGAATTAAATTCATTTTCAGTTAATTTTGTTTTGTAGACTGGTGCAGCCATCTGTCGGCCGGGACTGGAACGAGAAGTTAAAAGCAAGTTTACTTTCAATTAACTTCATTTTCTTTCAAGTTTATGGGATAAATCCTCAAAAAAATTTTTAAAAATTATTTATTAACACTCCGTCGGCGCGTCTCGAAACTTACGTCATCGGGCGCGATGTATCTGTCAGATACATCTCTATTTTATGTGTTTTCTGTAAATTTGCATTACATTAAATCTTCTATTGTTTATTCTTTTTAGGTTCAGGATTTCACACCCGGACCTTTTTTATTATTATTTTTTATTTTTTTACAATTTTTATTTTTCACAAAACACCAGCTAATAGAAGTAAACCGATAAAGGCTTTTATTTCAATATTATATGTTAGTCTTGCATATCTTTCTCTACTACATAGATTAGAAACTGCAGAAATGTATTCTTTGGTGCAGTTCACAATTATTTCTAATATTTCATCAGAGAAAAAGCAATTCCAAGAGCCGTATGTAGATTTTATACCTTTCGCACTTCCGATTACTCCAGGTAATTTTGTGATAATATTCTGCGATCTACCTTTGACATTTTTTCTTCCGATCCATTTCGCTCATTTAGTACTATTCTCTTTTGCTACATAAAAATCATCATTATTAGCATCATCATAAAATTCTGAGTCCTTATAATCACTTTCACTGCTATCAGAATCAACTTCACATGTTTCTAAAATATCTTCTTCGTCATCACCAGTTTCATTAAATTCTTCAGTATTTCATTCCTTATTTCCATCACTAAATAGAATACTATGAACTAGCTCATGGTCTTTTTGATTATTCAAATCTAAAAAGCGTTTAGCACTCGTCATGGGAAAAGATAAATCAAAAACGTACAGGCAATTTTGATACTTCCGTAAAGCTTCAAGAGACAAACGTTATCGGGCAATATTGGCCGTTATCGGGCAATTTGTATCTAACAAATACAAAACTTCAAACAATCTTCAAAACGGGAAATATTCCTACACGGAACTGGTCGTTACTGCATTCCAAAGTAGCAGGTGGTCAGATGGACAGATACTGATAAGGTCAAGGTCGTAAGAACAAGTTTTAGGGGACAAAAGCAGATATATTGACACGCGTGTATCTGTCAGATCAATGCGCCCGATGGAGTGTTAATACATAGAATTGTCAAGTTTATATGATTCAACAGAAAATTTAAGAACATGGTATATAAAAAGTTATTTTTATCTTGTAATTATTATTGACTATACGCTTTACAGTACTATGATGGACACTGGAAGGAGATGTCTGCAAGATCAAAGCACCTTTTTTGGCCAGAGAGTCAGCGATTTCAGCGATTTCGTTATTTCGGCGTTCACAGAAAACAACGATTCTCTAACCGTGACACAGAAGGTAAAAAAGAAGCGCTTTGGGCTGTACGCAACTGTTGTCATTCCTGCTCGAAAAACAATCCAGCGGGGGTTTCAAACGAGATAGCAAGTGGGCCTGCATTACGAAAGAAACTATGTGGTCGTCCTCCTAACATCAGAACACCTGAAAATGTGCAACGACTCATTGGGTACACTATTTGTGATGAAGCTGCCTCCATTCCCCCAGAGATGACCAACAATGTGATCAAAAACTATAGAGAACGGCTTTGGCCTTGCATCGCAAATAACCCGAGTGACGTTATTTTCAAAACCTCGTGGGAGGAAAACTGGATTATAAGAACTTTTTGTGAAATATAAAGCTTTATTTTCTGTAAATTAATTAATTCTAACTTTTTATTATCCTTTGAAATGCGGAAGTTCATACTGCCGCATTCTGTAGTTTAACACACTTACTACATTCTTCTAGTAGTTTTAATCAGGCCGTTTCAAATAATTACTCTCCGTTACACTGAATTGTAGCGAAATATCAAATTGTTCCCTTAGGGACATAATAAAATATTTGCGCACAACGCAGCTATGAATGCATTTTATATTCTCTGTCTCTTTAAAATTCTCCAGGAGTACTGTAATATTAATATGGAAAAAAAATAAACGGGTAACTGAAATGTTTGACGAATTGTATAGGATTAAATATATACTGGATTCATCTGCAATTTACAAAGATATACATTTCTTAACATTTTCTATAAACTATCGTAGACTGTAAATTAAACATAATTATATAAAGCTATTTTTAAAGAAGCAGCGAAATTGTTTTCAGGATTGCTATATTTAATATATTAATTTCATTTTGTAAATAACGGAAATAGATAATTTTCTCGAAATGAAACACTGTTGGCAACGTTTCAAATTAAAACAGTTCAAATTAAAATTTAATTAAAAATCATTTCCCAGAACAGAACTTTTGACATTCATAAGGAATTTTGCAATATACAGAATACCATTTAAAGCCTTTCTTTCCATCGCTGTTCGAAATATTCCCTCATTATTGTAAGAAAAAAAAATCTCCAGAGCCTTTTCATTCAAAGATTTCAGAATTCTTTTGTAGAAATGCTTTCACAGAAATAGATTATTCAACATTTCTCTCAGGAGAAATCAGGACTGCGGGCTTTCGTCATGCTCGGAATTCGTAATCTGTGAAAGGTATTTTAAAATATTGATTGGGATAGGGTGTTAGCGATATCGCTTTGCTTATGGCTCACACCCACACGATTTAAATTGTGAAGCATATTTGGTTTGGATTGTACGAAACAAATTGTCAATTTTTTTCCCCCGCAAGAGCATTTTTCAACGGCTTTATTTATCTAAAATCTGGCAGCGTAAAACTAAGAATATCACCTTATTGGAATCAAATAGTAATTTGCTATATACCGTATCATTTAGAAGTGTGTTATTTGTAACATTGTTACTTTTGATATCATTTAAACTTTGACCTTTGAACGAATCTCTCGCAGAACGTAAATCTGTATATCATAAATTAAATAATTAAATGCAATCTTTCAGAGTGACATGAAAAATATGTATTTTTACAGTGTATAAAAAGATATTCTTACAATATTTTTAGCAATAAAATATACGAAAATTCTATATTATATATATATACAGGGTGTCCCAAAAAACCTTGACATATTTTAAAAACTTATAAAAAATTATACAAGGTAAGAACTGGAAATTGTCAGATGTGTTACCGTATATGTTAGAGATTATTTTTTGTGTCAAAAAAGTTAAACTGGTAAATATATATATATATATATATATATATATATATATATATATATATATATATATATATATATATATATATATATATATATATATATATGTATATATATATATATATATATATATATATATATATATATATATATATATATATATATATATTTATATATATATGTATATGATAATATTATTAATAATCTTTAACCGCCGTTATCTGAACATTCTTTCTAAATGTGGTAACCTTGTGACACTTTGGCGAGATGCTCCACATTTCCATATGCTAACTCTTTCAGCCAATTCATGGCAACCCCTCTTTGACCTAGTTCGGTATTCGCGAGCAACGAGAAACGCGGGTTGGCTGCGATGCGAGTAACATGTTGCTGTTTTCATGGAATAAACTTCAGTTGTTCTTTGTGAATAGGAAATTTCATTTAATTTCGGCCTCGATTGTGTTTCTTCAAGACATGACCCAATTCGGGTCATTTCATATATATATATATATATATATATATATATATATATATATATATATATATATATATATATATATAAATATAATAACAGTGAAAATAGTAACTTTGGTATTCCAAGATAGCGGTTAACTCACAAAGCATGCAAAGAATGCTGGATTACTTCAAAGCTAGATTGTTCTGTAAATCGTCAAAGCCGATGAATCAACATCCTCTGAATCGACAGTTATTAAGAACACAATAATGCACTACATTTTCGTTAAAAATATCCTTTATCGTATTTAATCATGACAGGCAGTGAAGGGGAGAATTTCTAGAGATAACCAGAGGAATATAGACATTAATTCTTATAGAAAGCAAATTATTTTATCGCAGTTCTTTCTGCTGTCCTTTCGGCCAGAGTAGAAACGTTTTCTCTCTGGAATAATATTAAAATAATAATTAATAACTTAAAATAAGGAAACAGCTTATGTGTATGTAAATGAAGAGTATTTGGTGAAAAAATGATGAGTAAATAATTTCTTTTCACTTTAAAAGCTTTATATTATTTTCCATTTTCCTTGAAATTACTACAGTGAAAATAATCATCGCAATTCAATTTATACATTTTGTGTAAAATCGTAATAGTTTTTAGCATGTAAAGTACTTTTACTGATACAATTGATATCTACGGAAATTTGATTGTCTCGAGGGATAATAATATTTGTCCTACAGGGTGCAAGAGAATGGAATCCCGTATTTATAAAGGTCACTGGTATGAGGGTGATGGGGGGAATGTCGGTGCGGGAGGTGGCAACAGTTCGGGCGGATTTTCTAGTTTTTAGTAGACACCATGAGTTGGTCCTGTGAACATCGAAGTTTCGTTATCGAGGCATCCTTTGAAAACAACGATTCTGTAAAAGCGACACAGAAAGAAAATTTAGCACGCGTCGGGTTCTATGGCAATGGTGTCGTTCCTGATCGAAAAACAATCTTGCCGGACGGGCAGATCTGTACCCGTCCGGTACCCAGGACCATATGAAACATCACCGAACAGGGAAATCAAACTCGCCTGAGTTTGCAGGCTCTTGCTGCTCAGTCCGGTCTTCAGTTTGACAGTTGTCGGGATGGAATTACCGTTCAGGGCGACGTAATCTCACGCATTCCCCTAGAAATGATCAACAGAGTAATGGAAAATTTTAGAGAACTGCTTCGGCAGTGAATCGCAAATAACGGGCGGTACCTGTGTGATCTTGTTTTCGAAACCTATTGAAAAAAATATATTAAGTACTTTTCGAAAACTCAATTTTTTTTCTGTAAATTTTTTTTCGTTTGTTTTTTATTGCCCTTTGATGTGTGTGTGGGGGGGTCCATTCTGTCGCATCGCTTATTACCATTTTATCAACACAAGGATACAAGTAGGAAATATGTTTTACAGTTATAATGAGAATGAAGGAACTTTCAATGGATTAGATGAGAAATTTTAGTTGAGTTATACGTTTATCAGAGACTAATTCTACAAATTTCTGAACTCAACTGAAAGCTTTTCACGATTATCAGGTGTAAAATTGCATTCAGAGTACACTTTGTTTACATTTAATACCTTAGAGAACAAATTATGTAATATTTTTTTCGGAAAAATCAAAAGAAATTCTTTAATCAAATCGATAACAATTCAAAATAAACAATCGGATTTATACATTATGTGCTATAAATTTTATTAAAACTTTTTTTTTAAATTTTTACTAATAGAAACTTGAAATATCGTAGGTGAAAAGAAACAAGCTGCGAATTAAATTTATTGTCTGTTTTCCATTTACATTGTCTAGTTACGCTGATAACAATGAAATATTTGCTTCTTTTTGTATACGATTCCCAATTCACTTTATTCAGGAGATCGATGTAACAACACTCAGATAATAGAAAACAGTATTCACTTCTTATCTCGACCTATTACCTGTCTCCACGTGTAGTTTCTATTTTCATTCTCGACGTAGAAAATCTCCTTTACGTTCATTATTATTGTAAATGCTATTAATAACCACTTTTAATTATTCAACGCTAATGTTTTAAAATAGAACATTCCTAATTTTATGCTATATACGTTTATCCAAAAATGAAAGAGACAAATAAGGATTTACTTAATTAAAGCCATACAAAAGTTATGAGAATGAAAGAAATTAAATATTTCCCCTTGCATATATTGACAAATTTTTAACTTCTTCTATGCTAAACTATGTAGCCATGTATTGTCTTGAGCTGAAATTTGTAACCAATCCTGCTTGCAATTTTAATTTTGCTGTAAGATATTGCTTGTATTAAACCTTTTTAATATTGAAAAATTTCCTTTAACTTTTGATAAATACTTTTTTTTTTGCTTACATATAAATAAATGAATACATAAAAATATTCAGAGGTGTATATTCATGGAATCAAAAATATCCGAAATTATCAAAAATAATATTTATAATCAATTATTATTATAGGTTCCGAGTTAGCTTAGTGATAACACGTTGGTCTTCGGAAGGAGGACGCTCAATTTGAATACCGACAAGCGCCATTAAATACATTCGTGTCTAAGCCGGATATGTGGACATTAAATCCGTACACCAGAACGCCTTTCCGTGACGTCGTTCGGTTGGGGAATGTGCTAATTCTCCAGATGTTGCCCCTGGGAATGCTCGGTGAAAATTATTGTGGTAATTTTCGAAGTTCGATTTCAACCCATGCGGGACCATTGTAAACCGGTGCCGAATTCGTCTCCCCATTTCCCTCCATAGACATGGTCTGGAGTTGTTCCAGCCATGTTCCAGCCCAGTATAAGTTAAAAAATATTAATAAATTACATATTTCTTAATGATGATAAAATTGTTATAAAACATTATTAACTATTACAAGCATTTGTATTTATGGGCAAATTGAAAAGCAAAATTATAAATATACAAAGCATGATTATTTTATATAATTTTTAACATTAATACTCTAAAATAAGCCATTCTGAAGTACATGCGACGTATATATACACAGTTAATGAAGGAGACAAGTAGGGATTTAATTTATTAAAGCCATCGAAAATTCATACAGATGTTATTAGCTGTGTACATTAGGAATTCAATCACCTGATTTAAAGGGATATCCCATGCACCCCTATCAATTAATCT